>JBBPNX010000051.1:0-54087 GCA_038091155.1 Harrya chromipes
ACGTATCCAGTGAGTAACACTCGTCCACAAGCGCTTGTAGACCTTACCAGCTTCTCGCCAAGTTGAAAACCCCAAGGATATTGAACTTGCTGGCCGAGTCCCGCCCTGAAGAGAATGAGGTGAAATCAGAAGCCGCCTTCCAACGCCTCTTAGCATCCTGCTCTGACCTTCCCTTGCAACCTCGTACGCCACGCGCACTGTCTGACAGAGGGCGGTATCCAGAAGAAGTCGGTGACGAGGAGGTGCACGGTGAGGGGTCATTAAGCGATGACGATGACGACGTCGATGCAATATTCGCGCTCGACCCTCAATGCGACCTTACGACTACCAAACCCTGTACTCCCGCGCAAAGCGTGAATGGAGATGATCCTCCCACATCTCTTATGGGAAGCCCGATGATTATGGCGATGGATGTGGATGCTGTACGGGATCGTGTCCCTCGTGCTTTCACCAGACTCACGTTCTTCCTAGCCGTTGGCATCGCCATCGATAACATCAACACCAGCATCGGTGCAGTGGCGGTCCACTCCTCCCCCAACCACTAGCGCAGTCCGCTCAAATAAACGGAAATGTGAGTATCCTCATTGAGAGACAACAATGTGGTTTACACGTGCTCGCAGTTGACGATCGTTACGACCCATACCCCACTTCGGCAAAACGAAGAGCGGTCTCTCCTTCAATATCTTACCTACGAGAGTCCCATCCTTCGCTATCCTACCCACGCACCCCGAACGGGAGACCCTCACTTCCCAACCCTTTGTCTATCCCGGTGCCAGTGTCGAATTCGACGGCATCATCACCTACCATCACCGGATATCCGTTCAGCTATCCAAATTCTCGACAGGTAGGAATTGGGTCGATGAGCGTATCCTCAAGCCCAATCCTTCGTCCCACGATAGGACTTGCAAGCCCGATATTACGTCCGATTCCGAGATATAGACGAGGGTTGGACGGTGAGGAGAGAGAAGTTGAAGGAGCGGGGGAAGGTGTCAATGGTCTGACGCTCGGCTGATTGATACGGCGCTCTTGGAGAGAGTGCTGTGCTGAGCGATTACTTGAGGTTTAAGAAGGCATCACACGATGTAAGTTATAGAAGAGCAGGTAATAATCTGTGTATGTATGTAGTTGGTCTCGAATAGCCTGATTTCTGGTCACTGACCCTGATGGACACGCATCACTCGGAGCTCCCTGCGGCATGTATAACCGGCAACTTATTTAGCCTTGACAGGCTGTGTTCTTTTGTTTGCTTCCGGCAAATTCGCATAACCGGATTGCTTCAAGTACTCTGCCAATGTGCGAAGATGTTACCCACATCAAAGCTCACCAAGCGCCAGAAGAAAGGGCTTGCCTTTCGAGAGCGAAAACGTGGTCCAGACAAGCTCAAACCGCTACCTAGCACCATTAGTGACTCGGAGGACGAGATCGATGTCCCTGCTGTCGAAGATCAAGTTCTTGTTGATGCTCCGCAAAGCCAACAACGCCATCAAGCCAGTGAAGAGGTTCTTCTGGGGAAAAGAAAAACAAGAGCGAAAGCTGAAAAAGCCGAGACAGAGACGCGAGTGGTGACGGCACCAAGAAAGCGCAAGAGGACGGCTAGGGAGGACGAGGGTGGGGAGTCAGACAAGCCGAAATCAAAGCGGAGAAGAGGGAGAGAAGGGACTGCCATGCAAGAAGCTTCAGAGGATGGCGCAGAGGGCGGAGAGACACTCTCAGCAGAAATAGAGACAAAGAGCGAGAAGACAAATCAGAGATTCATTCTTTTTCTTGGTGCGTGTATTTCTTGTAGACGCGTGGTTTTCCTCACCCTCCGTCAGGAAATCTCAAATATACCACAACTCCCGAGACCGTTCAGGCACACTTCTCAGCATGTGGTGAGCGTAATCGACGCAACGTTACTGAGTTGGGATGTTCACGCATTGAAAGTTCCACCACCCACTGTACGACTACTAACACCTAAACCATCGACGAAATCACCTACAAAGCCTGTCACGAAATCCAAAGGTT
Source organism: Harrya chromipes (assembly GCA_038091155.1). Lineage (NCBI taxonomy): Eukaryota > Fungi > Basidiomycota > Agaricomycetes > Boletales > Boletaceae > Harrya > Harrya chromipes. The sequence continues at coordinate 2,005 of JBBPNX010000051.1, forward strand.
GCGCTTTTCTGGAGTTCAAGCATCACGGGGCGCTCCAGCAGGGCCTCAAGCTTCACCATTCACAACTCGACGGGCGTCAGATCAACGTAGAATTGACTGCTGGCGGGGGTGGGAAGGGTGTGATCCGCATGAAGAAGCTCCAGGAGCGGAATAAAGAGCTGGAAGGACAGCGGGTATGCCACAACAAATAGTTGATTCAGTGCGACTTACCTGATTCTTGCAGCGGAAACGGCAAGATCCCGCGGCGAATGCACCACCAGGGGGTACCCAACGTTTCTCGGCCACATCTGGCGAGCAGGAAATTCACACTCACGAGCGGACTTGGACAGTTGGCGATGTCGAAGAGAGAGGGACCCACCGAGGAGGACAGAAGCATCAACGGGGCTCTAAAAAACGAGGATCCCGTGTCAAAGATTTCCGAACAGGCGTGAACGCCATACCAGTAGGGTAGAAACTCGTGTCATTAAGTGTCCTTAACGTGCAACACATTAGACCAATAGATGGTGGTGGCGTGGCGCTCAACGTCTGCCTTAAGAAACCAGAATAAATACAAGGAACTGCAAACATTCGTCAGAAAGAGTTCTCAGTGAAGTTAGAGGTACTCACAAAAACGATCAAGACTCCAAAAATCTTGAGCATCAGCCACCGATTATTAGATATACTGGCGTAATATTTAAGTAGTTCCCTTTGAGCTCCACTGACATTCGAAGCAATATCTAGTGTGTCAGCATCGATCCGCTGTACCGTTTCACGCTGTTCTGCAACCATATGTGCCAGTTGTGTAAAGATCTGCCCCAATTCCGCTATTGTAGATTCGATTGACTCAATTGCCGTTGACCGCGATTGAATGTATGAATCCTGGTCGCTGGTTGGTGTGAGATCCGCGCGAGAAGAACGTTACAGACCTGTTGTTCTACCAATTGCATTTGCGAGAAAGCTCCACCGGGAGTTGCTCCACCGCCCTCCGCAGCATCCAAGTCCATAGCCAAAACATCACTGTTTTGTGTCGACAGTCCCTTTCCTTTAAAACTTGGACGATTTCCACTGCCATCACCCATTGGGTCATGCCTTCCATTCAGTAACAACGAATCTGGGGACGATTAACCAAGCTTTCAGAGCAACAACATCTGTTGATACTTACTTTGAGGTGCCTGGTGGGCCGCTGCGGCAGTAGAGTACATGAACTGCTCTGTGCGGTCTTTCGACTCCTTCATATTCTGCACAGCCTAGTCAGGCGGTGGGGCGAGGTAGAGGGTTGCCTAACTTGCCTGCGTTCTAACCTCGAGCACATCCTTGAAGCTCACGCTAGTGTTTGCGAGTTTGCTCTGCAACATCATGACAATGTTGTGATTGTGCTCGTCAATTTGTTTTCCCTCTGTAGACTTTGAACCACTCTGAGCGTTCTGTTGCTTGAGGGACGACTGCAGAGCGGCTATCTGTCGGTTTATGTTGGCTATGTCTTGCTTGATGATGTACGTCAGTTCCTGAGGGAGCGGCGTGAGTACCGGAGTGTGTAACATATAGATAGGAAGATGACACGTACACTGATCTCCACAGGCCGATCGTCGAACAGTGTTTTCCGCTTCGCGACTGGACCAAGACCAGTCAACGACCGACGGCAACCGCAAAAGGGCACTTACGGTGGGCAAGCTTTCCAAGTTTAATGGTTGTACTGCTGATGTCTTTGCCAATGGACGAGGCCATTCGCGAGAACTCAGACTTGGGAGTAACTTTGGCTTGGCCATGGAGTAACCGCTGTTTTGCCTCCGCAGTCTTTGGTAGGGCAGACCTGGTTCGTATAGAGTCTACGCAAGTGCGGAATTCGTTTGTTCGATCCTGGATTGCCATGGGTGGCTCTACAAGGTATTTGGATGGTTGGCGGGGTATATGACGGTTGAGTGGAGACGCGAAATGCAACAGCTCCTTTCCGCGCCGGCGCCGGAATCGGCCATCGGCGACTGCCGCTCCGGCGCCGAAAGAACCGGCCGACTCATGTCGCGTGCCCTGTCTGAGCCATGCAATTCAGCAGGCTCGGCCGTACTGCTGTATACCAGCTACTTCGTCCGTTGGCGTCGAGGATCTCGCTGACTTCCACCAGGTTGTTTTTGTCTCGCTCTGCATTCAACGACATTCGTTTTTCGTCGTCGTCGCCACGATTCATCGCCGCGAAATTTGGCATGTCCCCCTCTCCGTCGCCGAAATCCAAGATACTTGTACTCGGAGCAGGCAACTTTGGAAGTTGTCTTGCAGATCATCTCGGTGACTGCGATCATGAAGTCCTCATGTGGTCTCGACACGCCAGCTTCGTCGAATACTTTAACACACACCACCGTAATCCAACCTACTTGAAGGACCACGTCTTCTCGAACAACATTCGCGCTATTGGTCCAGAGATCCCAGATAAAGAGCAGATCCAGAAAATGGATGTTCTCTTGTTTGCAATACCTACGCAAGGACTCCGGTAAGATTTGCAAATTCTTCCTCACAGCCCTTGCACTACAACATGGTTGGCTGCCAGGGAAACCTTGACCAGACTTCGAGCCAGCTTAGTTGGAGAAATTTTGCCTTTGATGATCTTCGTGAACAAGGGTATTGAGACGACCACGCAGGCACTAACGCTTGAAATCATCGCCGATACATGCGGGAGCGATATTGCGCGAGCCGCAACATTCATTGTAGGTCAACGCTAGAGACAGTACCGTTTGAAGTAACTTACTTCTTACAGTCGGGACCATCTTTTGCAGCGGAGAGTTGGTACCTTGATTTGGTTTTACTCTGGTTCTGCTGACAAACGAGGATAGTTGTCCGCCGACAACCCACTTCTGTTTCCGTCGCGTCGCTGACAGAATCTCAAGCCCAAAAGGCAACACAAGTATTTCATCAACCATGGTTCCGATGGTAAGGCTTACTTGCACCAATTCAAGTAGCTTGCCTCGACCTTATGATCTCATAGCTACACAGGCGGAGATCCGATAGGATTAGAGCTTGCCGGCGCGCTCAAGAATGTGTACGCTATTGCGGCCGGAATGGCTGATGGCCTGGGTTTTGAGAACAACACGCGAGCTAGTCAGTTTCGACCATCTGCCAGCAAGGAATGATTGACATTGCAAAATTTCCAGGTCTCATTACTCGAGGATTAGGTGAGATGACACGCATAGGCACGGCATACGGCGCGTCTCCGCTGACCTTCCTGGGTTTGGCCGGCGTGGGAGACCTCTTCCTCACGTGTAGTTCGAAGGCCAGTCGAAACTACACGGTGGGATATCGATTGGGGAAGGGGGAGGCGCTTGAAGACATTATTAACACACTTGGGAGTGTAGCCGAAGGAGTGACGACAGCAAAAAGTCTCAAGAAGATTATCGATGAGATGAACGTGTCGGCTCCTATCGCAAATGGGGTGAGTGGCGGAATTTACCGAGTGACCCCCCATGATTCTCAGCCGGGATGTTTCATGCGACAGATTTATGAGGCCTTGTACAAAGGTAGAGTGTTCGCCAAGGGTTGTACACGGATGAACGCTGAGCCGGGATAGGCAAGGATGTTAAGACTGGAGTGCAAGAACTGATGAGCCGGCCACCGTCACGAGAGCTGGATTTACCGAGAAAGACGGGTGAACAGGCGAAGCGGCTGTTGCGGAAACTCGGGATTGAGCCTGCGGAGTAGATGAGTAGGTGACAAGTCTTGTAAGTCTTGTAAGACGATGGCGGAGAGGTGCCGTCTGTGTAGCAGTAATCATCCGAACCCGGCATGTCGGCCCCGGTGCCTTGCCCTGGCGGAATCGCTGACCCACGACTGACTACGTAAGCCCGCGCAAAAGCCATTCGTGTCGGAGCGGAATGTCGTTTTGGTGTGAACGCACGCACCGCAAGGTGTGCACAGGACGCCGGCTGGGATAGTTTTCTTGTCATTCGAAGCATGGAAATTTTACGGGTCGTCAATGCTTGATTGCCACGATACAATCAACGGGACATTACGACTCCTGGGAGCGACCCGAGTTCAATTACATAAGCAGATTAATCAAGTATTTCTCACGCTTTTTTCTCCCTTTTTTTTCGTGGGTCGCTCCCGAAGTCCGACAGACGATCGCAAAGCCCGAGTGAACTAACCTTTCCAGTTTTTTCTTTCTTCTCTCTCTCAGTCAGACCATTTCTTGCTTGTGTCGTACTGTCTCATCTCTCTCTCTCTCTCTCTTTCTATCCTCCACCATCTCCTACGCTTGCCCAAATGGTTTCCCTACTCTGGAATGCCGCCTCTGAGGGGAATATCGACGTCCTCCTAGCGCTACTCCACAGCGCATCTCCTGCCGATATCGAGATCAGAGGTGCGTTTTTCTTGTTGTTTTATGTCTTGTGTCGTGTTTTTAAATCATCGCCTTCTTTTCCTTACAGACCATACAGGTACCACACCCCTCCAGGAAGCCGTCAAGAATGGCCATCTTGATGTGGTCAAGGTACTCCTTGACAAAGGTTCGCATTCGATTCTTGATCGCGTCGCGTGTCGCTCAATCGATCTCCTTCTCTCCATCAGGAGCCGATCCCTCTTTTGCAACGACACATGGCTCACCCGACACGTATACAACAAACCATGAGATCATCGAACTACTCAAAAATGCCTCAGTAAAAGGCTTGCCCGCCCAAGACCATCACTATCCACAGGACCCCCACGTTGACCCGTCAAAGCGATTCTACCCTGTCCCTGTCCCTCCTTACGGCTACTATCCATCTCTCGCTCCTGTGCCTTCTCTCCCTGACGGCTCACCTGCGTATTATCAACCCCCTCCCATGCCGCTTGGCGACAACGGCGCGTTCGGAAACCTCCCTCCTCCAGAAATCGCTAGATTTATTCCTTGCAGGTATTATCCTGCTTGTCGTTATGGTGCCTCGTGTCTCTTCGCTCATCCCCAGGGTCCTTACTATCCTGGACCTCCTGCCCCTGCTCAATTTTCGACTCCTTACGACCCCATGAATCAGCAGCAGTATGCTCAGAGTTATTATCCACCACCCCCTGCCTTTCATCCGCCTGCATCTGTTCCACCTCATATGAACCCTGTATCTCCCCCGCCCCCACCATCTGCTCATACTCCTCCCCATCCTCCGATGATTCACGCACTAACCGCATCAGAAGCACTTTCTCCCGTTCAAACGCCCGTGCAGCCCCCCTATGGTCCAATGTCTCCCACTTCACCATCCTATCCTCAACCTCCGCATGCTCCTCTCCCTCTTTCCATTCCCACCCTTCCCCCACCTCAACAGCCTGCGACTGCGCCTGGTCCGCAGTCTCCGCAATCGATGTATCCAAACGGACCTGTATCTGCTCCCCCATTTGCAGTTAGTCAGGAGCCCTCACCATATCCTCCGGCCCCACACGCTCACCACGTCCATTCGCCATACACTGGTGTCAATGGTGGACCCAAGTCTCCAGTTCTTTCTCAAGGGGAAAACTTCGGCCCTTCTCCCGCCTTCCGACAAGGGATGAATCATAACCGCAGAGGCAACGCGCGGAGAGGTTCTTTTGGCGGGAATCGAAAACCTGCATGCCTTTTCTACCCCGCTGGTAGGTGTAGAAACGGTGACGAATGCCGCTTTCCTCATGTTATCCCCGATGTACCTGCACAAGCTCAGTTGGGTGCTCGGGGTGCTCGCACTCGAGACGGCGCAAATGATATTAGTACAATTGAAGAAAACCTTACTGCCATGAATATACGAGATGTGAGTATATGATTTTGTGCTTTATGTACTGCATAAGTTATGGGTTCATCTAATTTTTCTCGCTAGGATAATCAACCACGGCGTGGTACAAACGGCACGACCAATTCAAGTCAATCGCAATCCATGGACCCGGGCAGTCGTCCTAGGGGTCTGAAGTCGAACGGACTACGGGTGGAGAAAAAACCCTTTGTCAAGCAACAGCGTGTCCCGAACGCTGATGAGTTTCCCGTGCTTGGTGGCTCTACCACCACATCGTCAAGGAGCTCCGTGAATGGAGTCCCTGTGGCCAATGGGCTAGCAGGACCTACTGCCGCTCAAGTACTACAAGCACCACCACCTACCCGCAAAGACAGTTACAGGGAAGCTGGCGCCCGCAGCGTCTCACCGGAGGAGAGTCAGGCCAAAGACCAAGTCGTAGGTTTCGCAACGATGCCAACTACGCACCATTGATAATTTCAACAGGATGACAAATTGACGGAGGTAAATGGCACTCAACCCAATGGTGCGACGGACAGCATTGCGACCAAGTTGCCTATCTCGTTCGCCGCTGCAGCGACCGGAACTCCTGACTCCATCAAAGAAGTCTCTGTTTCGGCGTAAAGGGAGCGTTTATATTGTCCATATCTATAGCGTTTCTTTTTTTTTTTTTTGTTTGGACTTGACATTGGTTTCGTGGTGTTGACCGCGCCTTTTTATTTATTGCTGTCAATCTCTTTGTTCTTCTGCACGGTTATTTCTTACGCATTCTTACGCTTGTTCTTACGCACTCTGTTCCTTTGTGGCTGCTGTTTACTGTTTCTAGAGGTTTTTTCTATCTGCCATCTAACCTTGTCTGCCTCATCCTGACCGGTACACATACTATTTACGATTACTATCGACTATTACTATGACACTCCCGCCCACCATCGCACTGTTTTGCATAGCATACCACTATTGATGTTTCTTCTCGCGAGAGTCAAAAAATACACGCTACGTCCATCCAGTTCTTGGTCTACTCATGCCCAGCATTCCGAATGTCTGATCTCCACCCCGGTTGTGCTGATTACCTGCCCTATCTCATGAACAGGAACACCAGGATCCTGTTCACGCAAAGCGTTCAACACACTTTCCCGTTTGTCCTCGCCAACGATGACCACGAAACCGATACCCATGTTGAATGTGCGTGCCATTTCCAGCGGTACGACCCCACCTTCCTTCATCAAGTACCGGAACACTCCCGGTAGCTGCCACGTAGATGCATCCACGTAGCACCCTAGCCCCTTCGGGAGAATTCGGGGTATGTTCTCGATGAAACCACCACCCGTTATGTGGGACATAGCTTTGATAAGACCTTTCTGGGCGATCGGGAGAACCTGTTTGATGTAGATACGGGTCGGTTCAAGGAGGTTTTGGCCGAGCGTTCGAGTTGGGTCCCAGGGACAGGAAGAGGAGTAGGTCAAACCCGAGAGGGAGATGATCTTGCGGACGAGAGAGAACCCGTTGGAGTGTAACCCGGAAGAGGCGATACCGAACAGAATGTCCCCTTCGACGACGTCGTGAGGAAGAACTAGCCCTCTCTCGACGACACCAACAGCGAAGCCAGCGAGATCATAGTCCTCTGAGTGAGAGGTTTAATCACTGCAGACACTTGTCGCATAAAAATGGATCTTACCGTTCGGATACATGCCCGGCATTTCAGCGGTCTCACCTCCAATGAGGGTACATCCAGCCTGTTGACATCCCTCCGCGATGCCCTTGATTACGCGAGATGCAACTGCAACATCTAGCTTGCCGCAGCCGTAATAGTCCAGGAAATAGAGTGGTTCTGCCCCTTGCACGAGCAGATCATTGACGGACATAGCCACCAGGTCAGTGCCTACCATGGCCAGTTTGAAGACGTTATCTGACGGACGAAGCCCAGAACTCACCAACATGATCGTGGATGCCCGTTTCAATGGCGATGCGAAGTTTAGTGCCGACTCCATCTGTTCCACTGACCAATAATGGGTCTTTATATCCAACGGCTTTCAGGTCGAAGATGCCCCCAAAGCCTCCTATCTCTGCATCCGAACCAGTGCGCCTGGTTGCGCGCACATAAGGCTTGATAGCGTCAACAAGCGAGTTTCCAGCGTCCACTGATACACCAGCCTGCTCGTAAGTGAGACCTTTGACAGCGGCCTTGGCGCCCAATGCTCTGGCATGAAAATGAACATTATTCATCTGAGGAACAAAATTCTGCTCGCCTATGGGCTATGTCGCGGCGATACACCATGCCCTCAAACGAGATCCTGTGAATCGCGGTGTACACAGAAGAAAGTGCTTCTTCCAACGATGGGGCGGCGGCCGACACAGCCAAGACGCGACCGCCTGTGGTGACAAGTTCATCTCCGTTCAACGAGGTGCCGCAGTGGAAAACAACCACATCTGTCCCTAATCAATGAGTGAAACGCTGTTTTCACGTGGTGATACTTACCAGATGATATTTTCCCGATTTCGATTCGTTTTCCCTTTGAATATTCGCTGGGGTAACCACCTGATACCAACACGACCGAGACCGCGAAACCTGGTCGACCGGTTACTTGCACCGAGTCAAGCCGATGCTCTGCACAGGCCTACCTGGTCCAAGGACTAATCAATAGTGTCATGTCCTCATCAACTTGAAACGACGTACGAGGACTACGGCGGCAAGGTCGACATCATCACTCAATAGAAGCATAAGCGTCTCAGTCTCTGGGTCACCAAACCGGACATTGTATTCGAGCACCTTCGGTCCGTCTTTGGTAAGCATGAATCCGACAAAGAGGAGACCAACAAATGGGAAGCCTGAGTCATCGAGAGTGGATATTGGGTTTCAAGGATGCACGGTTGACAAATGTACCTTCTTTCCTCATGCCATCAATAGTGGGACGAAGGGTTTCCTGCATGATGCGATCTATAATTGCTGGGGTTGCTACCGGAGCTGGGGCATATGCACCCATACCACCGGTGTTCAGCCCGGTATCACCCTCACCAATTCGTTTGTGGTCTTGAGCGGCAGGCAGGGGGATTATCGTATAACCGTCAGAGAATGCAAGAATGGAAATCTCGGGACCTTCAAGTAGTTCTTCGATAACAACTTCGTTTCCTGGAAAACATAATACGGCCGAGGTTGACTGTAGTGATGTCACAGATACAAAAATGGCATAGCGAACCTGCAGTACCAAACACGTTGGCTACCATGATTTGTCGCAGACCTTCAACCGCTTCATCGGTAGATTCCGGGATGAGTACTCCTTTGCCAGCGGCAAGACCGCTGGCCTTGAGCACAACTCGATAATTACAGGTCCGGATATGTTCGATCGCTTCGTCAAATTGCGAAGACGAGAATGTACGGAACTTGGCCGTAGGGATATTGTGTCGGAGCATGAAGGCCTTGGCAAATGCCTTACTTCCTTCCATTCTTGCGGCTAACTGAGTGGGACCGAAGATAGGGATGCCAACTTTCGTGCTAGAGTGAGAAAGATATTCCAGTGTGCATATTAATGTTTAGTGGCCGACCTTTACGGAAGCACGTTTGAATGCCTCGCACCAATGGTTCTTCTGGGCCAGGAAGAACAAGATCAATCTAGTGCGGATATTAGCAACGGGTGGAACTGTATTAATGGCACTAACCTCATTCTGAACGGCGAACTGGACCAGTTGTTGATAATGGGGAGCGAGGAGGGGTAAATTCACATTCTCTGTCTTTGGGGTGCTGGCGGTTCCACCATTTCCGGGGCAGACATAAATGCGATTTACGAGCGAGGACTGAGCGAGTTTCCAAGCCAAAGCGTGTTCTCTACCTCCGCTGCCTAGAACAAGAATCCTGACACTCATTTACGAAGGTGAGCGGTGGGTGATGAACTAGGTATATCTATGATTAGATAACCATCACTACCAGTCTTTTTCCCGGTACTACAATCCCACGTTTTGAACAGAACAGCTTGAGCAGGGCGGAGTAAGTATTAGAGCGCACGTAGTAAGATTGCAAATGCCAGTCGTAGTCCTGTGGCAAGGAACGTGTCTGGACAATAATAGCGAGATCAATCGATCATGAGCGCTCGGGGCTGCGTCCGATGGAAGCGCGTGACATGCTGGCTAAAAGAAAGCAGGTCGGGCTGGCCAGCAGCTGAGCGTTGAACGTTGAACCCAGTCCGTCGTCATTGTCGGTCAACCTCGTTCGAAGTGTGTGAATGGGGGTCGTTGCCTAGAGAGATTGACAGTGATGTCTGGTGGTTACAGGGACACTGGCACGTTGTCCCAGACTGTGCTTGAGCCATTCCAAGAGGCGAGTACGCACTTCTGAACGTTGACCAGTACACTCATCCTGTTCGACAGAGCCTGACTACAGACTCGGACCGTCACCCTCCCAGCCTATCCCAGCACCGCTTGCTGGATGAGTTCGCTAAAGCCATGGACGACAACGTTGAAATCTCACGAACTCTGTCTCGCAAGGATTCAAAAAAGCGCTCTTCAAGATCGTTATGGCATAGGAAATCCACAAACAAGTCAACTGAGTCGCCCACTGCCACTGCCACTCAGGTAAAGCATTCATCCTCCTTGGCTAGCACCCACTCCTTCTCTTCAATGGATCCAAACGACGACAACGACCCCGCCCGCACCTCCCAGGAAAACATTTCTTCCATTCTCTCCCGCTCAATCATCCCAGATCCTTTGGGCGAACTCCCCGCTTGGTTCAAGAAGGAGACCGACATGGCTGCCGCCAACATTTCCACCTTTAGGATTAAGTATCCTCTCCACAATCCAAACGGGCCCCGTTGGTACAAGAATCATCACCTCTTTCCCCCATCTTCCCTTAATCCTCCTTCCTCGTTCTTCTCCCCTGCCTTTCCCCCCATGGCGCCTTCGATGCACAGCACACACGACCGTTCTGACGATTCAACGCGGCTTCCTGGCCCTAGCCAGACCCCCTCGAGCACCCCATTGCCGACACCGAGCTCGTCCCAGGTCCGCATCCCGGACCCCAGTGTCAAGCCGCGCAGTCGCAAGACTTCTCAGGACAACGTAGATTTAATGGATGTCAGTGATCCTTGGGGCACGCACTGGCATCACCAGTCACCGTACGACGCGGGCAGCAGTGTTAGTCCTGCATCTGTTGATTCTCCAGAGGTGATTCATCTCCTCATCTCCTTAACCTTATCTTTGGGTCTGAGTGACGTTACCCAGGGTATACCACGCACTCGCTCCCGCCTCTCGAGTATGAATACCACTCAAGCTCGTCGGAAGACAGTCACTCCCTCCCCCCTCTCTCAATCGACGTCTGCACTCCACTTGCAATCGGTGGAACCAGCTCATGTCACGCGGAAGTTAAGCAAGCGTCGCAAGCCTGTATTGGGAGGACTCTTTGGCACGCACGAGAAAGACGCGCCAGAGGCTACAGACACATCTCCCGCTGAAGACTCTTCATCCAGTTTACCAAAACGGACGTCGGTTGTCCCAAACGGTGGTCTGCACATCACTTTTGGTGGATCGAAACGACATTCAACCCTCTCCCCCATGTCCATCTCCGCAAATGGTTCCACGGCTGCATTGTCAACTCATTCGTCATTAAAGCATGATAAACGGCAGAGTGTCCTTGGACGTTTGGTCAGGAAGTTTAGTATCTTGCGACGGTCTAGCCAAGATGCTGTACCTACTACCAACGAATGGTCTGAGGGTGTTTCTGGAGTGGCGCTTTCGGCTGTGGACGAGCAGTCATCGCGTCGCTCGTTCGTTTCGCAGAGACAACCGTCCCCGGAGAAATCAGTGACGGAAAAGAAGGCTTCCAAGCGCATCCCTCCTCCACGGATAGACTTGGATCTAGAACCAAAAAGTGACAAAGGGCCATCAATAGAAGCCGAACGGGACAATAGCGACCGCAACTCGTCGATTTCATATGATGTGCCCTTCTCGCCACTAGGGAAATTGACGATTGCAAACCCGGATGCGCCAAGTTCTGGGGGTACCACTCCGGTCAAAGTGAACAACGTGTTGTCGCCAGAAGCTCCTAGCGAACCCCCACCCGAGCGCAAGTTTCCCGCTCGGGCGGTACCATCCACACACCGGCCTAACGCATACCATGCTGCTCAGGCCCCTTTTGTGCCTTCCTCAGCTGGGAGGTCGTCGCCCATCCCAGGTCTCCTCAGCCCCATTTCCGTAGCTGTCCCTGCTATCTCTTTGCCCGACTTGTCACAATTTATGTCTACGTCACATTCTGCTCCATCTATCTCGATCCCTCCCTCGTCGCCACCTCCTGAACCTCGCTCATCTACCAGTGCACCAGTTCTAGCGTCTATACCAACACATACCACCGGGGACATACCATCAAAATCATTAAAGTCACCAACCAAGGAACTGCCACGTCCTATACCCCCTCACTTGGTCTTGCCTGTTGTTGATGATTCTCCATTATCCAAAGCATCAGTTCTTGTCAATCCTCCCACTCCATACAATACCGATGAGCCACATCCGGAGTTGCCGGTTTTTGAGAAAGCCTCGGGGGACCGTTCTGGTCAAAACGGGCAATCGCACGATGTAGTCTTGCCAAAGCAATTTTCACCTACCAGGGAAGCTCACGACCAACAACTAGGCGGCGAAATTCGGCTTACCAAGTCCAATTCGACCACGAGTAGGAAAACGGAGACTTACAAGCTTGTAAGGACTCTTTCAGATAAAGTGTCGACGTCCTCAGAAGCAGCATTTCAGGCTGAGGGTGACCAATGGTTGGTTGTCAACTCGGATGAAGTCCCCCGTCGTCGGAAGACTAAGGAGAGGGTCAAGAAAGCAGAAAGGGTCGAGAAGCCACCTTCGAGAACGTCTCGTGAGTGGGAGCGCGAGAGGGAGCGGGATCGGGATCGAGGTAGATATCGCGAGAAGGACAGGGAGAGGGAGAGGGAGAAAGAACGGGACAGGGAACGAGATAGGGAACGAGATAGGGAACGAGATAGGGAACGAGATAGGGAACGAGACAGGGAACGAGACAGAGAGAGGGAGAGGGACCGGGACCGAGCCAGGGAAAAGGGACGAGAACGAGACAGGGAACGGACGAGGGAAGAGGAGCGCGAACACAGGCGGAGGCAGGACAAGGCTGCTCGACAGGGAGATGAAGCCCAACGCCGAACCACGAGTCAGGCGAACGCGAAGCCCCCACCGGTCGACAGAACGGACTCTGATTCTCTCTCTGGGCGACCTGGACGGGCTCGTAGTCTCGATACCCCACAACGTCCAACTCTAGTTCAACCTTTGATATTCGCCTTGCCGGATGAACTTCCACGCCTCCGTAAGAGCGACGATCGGCCGCGGGATTCCCTCCATCAAGGACACTTGAAAACTGCACGTCCCGGGCCAAGTCCGATCGTGACGGTTGCGCGTGTTGATCGTTTGCCATCCATGTCCGCTCGGCCAACATCCGAGTTGACTTCGGCAGCTGATATGAAGGCCCTTAAAGCTCGTGAAGCCTGGGAGATGGATCGGCTATGGAAGGGCAGGAGCATGGTTCAAGGTCAGCCGGAGACAGGCGCGACTACCTCACCTCCCAGCACGGAGCCCAAGGCAGTCAATAACGAGACAGCCAAGGATATGTCTTCTTCCATGCAGAGCTTCGCTTACGGATCTAGTCACACATCATACCTCGTGCAACCGTTACAGGCGCACCCCATACCGGCCAGTGTGTTCTATGCCAACATGCCAACCGCTCCTCCGCCGATTATCTATGCTGCTACCGCTCCCTATGCGCCACCGCATGCGTCATCCTCGAGGGACTACACTGCCTACCGATCCCCTTCCAATTCTTTCACATTTCCTTCCAAGGATGCTTCCGCGGATCCACCACGTCTCAATCCTTTACCTGCACCCCCGCGCGAATCGAGTTATCAACCAACCCTCTTACCGGTCCTTTCGGATAGGAGCAGTGGATCTGCTTCAGAATACTGGGGAAAGTACACTAACATGCCGTCGCACTCATGATATACCTAGCTCAATTCTTGTCATTTGCACGATGCATTGCACCTTGTTCAAGTTTCACACTCACTTAGATTCACTACACTCATGATATTACCCGATTACCCACAACTTCTGTTGTTCTCGTCCTTCGGGCGCTACTCGCGTTACGATTGTTGTTTTCTCTTTTTCTTCCTTTACTTATTACCTTGGACTAGGAACCCTACCGTGTAACAGCTCACCCTAAAACATTAACGAGAGCAACAGCATAATATCGATCCACACTGGCCCGAATAGTACAGCAACCAAGCTCCGTTTAAGAAGAGCCTACACCCAAGTCACCCAAGTCACCCAATGTGCCCTGATATTATGGAAAGAAAAGCTGTGGTAAAATTACAAAACTTCCACATGAATGATAATACAAAATATGTGACGATGGTTAACCATGCTGTAATAAGTGGACCGCGGAGACGGGTATTACTACGAGACAAGGGTCATGGGAATAATGGTAGCAGCGCTGTCCCAAAAGACAATTGTCATGATGAGTATGCACGATAATCAAGAGGAAACTCTGGGACAGGATAGTCGTCCCATTGACGTTCACCGCCATCAAGGAAGCGACGTAGCCTCGCGACTTGCGACGAAAGATACATGAGGACGATTTGCATCCTGATGTCGAGCTTCAGTTTCAGTACCTCTTCACACGTCCGTAGGGCTTGCGCTCGCGTCGCGATAAACATGTTGCCCGAGAAGCCTAGCTCTTTAAGACTATCAATCATTTCTCCAAACTCTGAGCACCAGGCAAGAACGCCGAGCTGTCGTGCACGTTAGTCTTTGACAATTATGACGTGGCAAAGCAGACCTGGCCATATTGCTTGAACCGCCCATATAGGACGTTTGGCGCTGCCTTGAGAGCAAAGTCAAATGCCTCATTCTGCTTGATGACGTCGTCGTCCGGTATGTACGGCTGAACGATAGGTTGGGGCTGAACAAGTGTCAGTTCAAGTCCATTTAAAAATGTACGACCTCTTACCTCTGGCCGAGGAGGAGGCTCCTGGAACCACTGGTGCCCAGAGTAGTCCACTTCGCCACCAAAATCGACGACGTCTTGATGCTTTCCTGTATAGTCCATTGCGGGTTGTGAAAAAGAGTTGAGTAAACCGGATTGGACAAAGAAAGTCTCGAGGAGTGACGCAAGGTCTTGGGGAAGTGGCGATTGTTTGGATTCGGGTTGTTTAGAAGGTCTGAAGATAGTCCGATGATCTGAATTCTCGCTGTTGGGAGCTGAGTAAAGAATATAATTACACATAGGTGTAAAACGTACCTGGAGACGGGTGACGGAGGTGCTTTCACAAGGGGGAATTTTTGACCGTTAGATAATTGATAACGGGTGGAGCGATCCTGCACGAAGTCAGTATGAAGAAAGGTATTTGAATAGTGAAATGACCTTGTATATCGGCCCGAGGGAGGTCCTAGACGCTTTGAGAGTGGGTTGACGGTGAGTTCGAGGGCTAGATGTGCGAGATTTCTTGAGCCGTGCGATAGATTGCCGGTGGCGCTCAACGGAGACGGGGCTAATATTTGATAACCGGCGCCGGAACTGTGGAGAAGGTGATGGAAGGGCCGAGGCAAACACAGTAGTGGGAGTGGTACTGGATGTGGGCGAATACAGCGTGCTGTCAAGTGGTGTGGGTGATGTAACGAACGACCCCGAGTCTGTTTCTGGGCTTTCTGGGCAGACGTTTGTCAGGAGAGGCTGTAATATAGGCCTGGAAGATGAAGCTGTGTGCTGGCACGGCTGTGGTGGTGGTACAGGAATACGTGGTGGTGGGATGGGTAGTGGATGGGGCGAATCGGGTGCGAAGAGTGCGGAACGATAGTAGGTGATAATCTCAGGGATCCTGAGGTGTTCTGAGTCACTGAGAGCGGAAATACGCGATGGAGGGCACGCTGTAGACAGCTCGGACAGATCAAAATGGTTCACGTTCCGGCTAAGCCAAGAAGGAGATGGAAGGAGAAACGACGATCTTGCAGAAGAGTTGATCAAGGAGCTCCTCACCAGCGACGATGGAGAGGCAGCAAGTTCTGACGGATCAACGAACTGGTAGTGAGAAACGAGTGACACGCCACGGCCAAGTCCTGCTGGTGCTGAGTGTTTTCTCCTGAGTGGAGGCGGTACGGGGATGGGAGTAGGGGACTCTTCAGGTAAGGAGGATATGGAAGCAGGAGGTGATGAGTCGCTCTCGGCGTCACCAGCAGTGAAAGAGGGCGAAGAATGAGTGGGGGTACGTAGAACCTCTGGTATGGGGGGAATCGGAGGAATGAGAGGGATAGCCAGACCACTGGAAGCAACGTTTGAGTCAAAGTCACGGTGGTGATTCCAACGTTTCTTGCTCCTGATAGAGTCGAGGGATGAAGCGTCGACGGGGTGGGGTGCAAAGGAATCACGAAGTATCTGGGAAAGAGACTTGAAACGCTTGAGAGAACCAGTGAATTTCTGATTTCGTTTTACGAGTCTCGATGAGCGTCGGGCGAGACCAGCGTGTGAAACCAAGGGACCAGGATTTGAATCTGACTCCGGTTCTGTGACGTCCTCAGTTGAAAATGGGTCGTGCTTGATGGACGAGGATGTGGATGCGTCTGGGGGCTGAGGAGGAGTGTCGGATGGTATGGAAGCACCGGGAGCAGATGTGTCAGGAGTGGGTATGTGAGTTGGTGGTTTCGGAAAGGCGAGGCAAATGTCGGATTCGTCGGTTGCGGTGCGGGTGCGAGATGAGGAAGCGCGACTGTCTGTGAAAGAGGAAAGGTGGATGGATACTTTGGATAAGTTTTTGAGACGGAAAAGGGTAGACTTTGTGCGAGAAAGGGACGGTTGGGGAGGAGTAGTGATGGAGGAGTCGGGGAGGGAAGCGGGAGGGATGTGTTCGGGAGTGTGGGAAAGGAGAGGAGTGGTTGGAGGAACGTCGTCGGAGGTGATGACCTCAAAGTCTGCCGCAGGTTCGTCGGAGGGGGGGTCCTTTTGAGGGGGGTGTTTCTTCGCGAAGAGAGGGAATGCGCGAGCCAAAAGGCGGGAAGGATCAAAGGAGACAGTCGAGCTGCGCAGGGAGCCACGAAGGCCGCGAGGTAGCTTCGACTGGAGAAAGTTGTGCGCCGACGACGTTGTGTGTATCCAAGTCCTCGAGATACGGACTCGTGAAGAAGGGCGATACACACGACCGGCGAGCTTTGAAGGCAGCAAGGCGTGACTGGTGCGTGTCCGCCAGGAGTCTTACAAGTTATGAAAGTGGGATAGCAAAGTCGTATCGCTATCACCTGCTCGCCTCGTGTCCGCTATTTTGTGCGTCTACCTCGAGGCAATGATCGTCTCGCCATCTTAAATCTCCCTTTGCCCTAATATCCCCAGATCCACTCCGTCATAGATATTCTTCTTTATGTAAAAACGACATCTCTCATCCCAGCAGGTCAACTTCACCTGACGAAATCAATCGACCCATAAACGGAACCCTCCTAACAATCCTCCTCCCCTCAGTCACCATCCTCATCCCACCGCGGGTCGTCCACGCCACCACCAACTCACTGGCGACGCCTCCGCCCATCAATGCCACCAGAAACGCGACAACCCAGAAATCTCCTCCCAGTGCGTAAACCGTTCGGTTCTCGTCCAACGGGTATGGCATCCCAATCGTTCTCATCCAAGAACCGCCCCCAATTTGCATGGGTTCGTGGATACCTGCCCCCCCTACGCCGCTAACTCCCGTCGAGCCTCCGTCGCACCACAAAACCATGCTGCCAAGCTCCTCCGCCCTGGCCGTCGCCTGCTCCCACATCGCGAGACCAACTGTCGTATCCCATGTCCGGGCAGGTCCCATAATGAGAGCTGGTCGTGAGTCCAGATTCGTGAATACCGTCGGCGACGTAAAGTCGAGACAAATCGACGAAGTGACAGGGAGAGGTCGCGTGTAAGGTGGTGGGGCCCACTCGGGTTTGGTGACGCCCTTGGGATTTTTCAACTGCCACCGGGTGATGATAGGCGGATCAACCGATGGTATTTTCGAGAACGATTCTGTGACTTTTGATCGTTAGAGGTATAAAAATCACCAAGACACAATTCGATTGTTACTCACAGGGTACAAGATTACGTTTATAATATTGAACCACCTCGTCCCCTACTTTTTGGTCGTTGTGGACAAGTGCAAACCCGTTCCTCGTGTGCGCTGGATCGCCCGCGACATACTCGTCGAAGGCTACACCGATAAGAGAAGAAAAGTTCCGGTGCCGGATTTTCTTGAACCCGTCCTCGCGCTCCTTCTCCGAGTTGAAGACGACTGCGCTTTCGGGCCAAAGAATAACATGTGCTGCAGTCATCTTGGCCGTCTCGCTGATAAAGTCCTCCAGCTTGGGGTGGCCTCCGTCCAACGGAGCAGGTAAGACGCAACCGACCGTCAGTGGCGTGTGAGCAGCGACATCCGAGCGAGGCAGTGCGTTTTGGGACACAGTAGAGGGGAACGTGAGGGCGATGAGTATGGTGGCGAGTGATAAGAGTCCTTTTGATCTAGAAGATAAGAGAGGCTTATTGTTGGGCGTCTCCAGAAGATCGTAGTCCGAAGAACCCATCAGCCACTGAGCACCGAGCTCTGAACATACCACGGCCCACCCTGCAACAACCCAATCTATCCCAGCCGGACCAACAAAGGGTAACATCCAACTGTACGAAGAGGGCGCAGGGGCAGGCCACCAGTTCAGCAAACGACCAACAGGAGATACGTGTGAGGTAACGCTCCAGACCGTGGCCCAGAGCACTGGGAAAAGGGTGAGCTGGGCCCAGTCGGTGTTCATCCGCGCCTTAAGGCGGACATAGAGGTAGATGGATAGCACAACGATAGAGTAGGTTGCCCCTGATAACAAGCCGATCGCCACCAGAGATTCGGTGGGGTTGGAGACTGCAGTACTTGCCGCTTTCCAATGAGCAACTGCTGAGCCGATAGTGACCGAGATCCAGGAGCAAAGCAATTCCCGCCCTCGAGTGTGACGACGGGCAATCCTTTGCCCATGGATCATTAGCATGGTGAGAAGGACGACTAGAGGAACGAAACTGGGCAAAGGTCCCAGAGCGAAAGTCGCGAGTACGAACTCTCCTACTGAGAAAAAGGGTGTAGGGTGTTCTGTGAGTATGAGGGACTGCAGTGAGGACGCCATGATTGCGACAGATGGCAGTCGAGGAGGCGTGGGTCAAGGCGTTATATACGGCGGAGCCTCTCATTTTAGGGTTGTTTGTCGGCTGCGAAGCACACCATGTATAGTCAATTAGACCAATCAGACCAATGTTAGGGATGCAAGTACGTGTACACTAGGTCTGGGAACCGATAGCGAGCGACCGTGGCATTTTACAGGATCCCATGTAGGTAAAGTTAGCGGTACAGCAGATATAGAAGAGCAGCTTCAGTCGGTACGAAAACGGGTTCGGATGTTTGATGCGAATGACACGTCCAAGTAGAAAGCCAGAGCAATGAGGGCTAACAAATACCTATAAGTCTCGTTCTTTTTCAAAGTGTATTGATCGAAATGCATTTACCCAATGGTAGGTAGTAGGGCGTCCCCTAAAAACTATCCTGTTGTTTCTTGGTCGGGTGGTTGATGTTCCATAGCTGGCGCAAACGGATCTTCGGCATCGTCCATCAATGAGCCGCCTAGCAATGCGTTCGCGCCATCCAGCTGGCCAAGGTCGTGCACGCCATCGTAAGCCGTACCATCTGGACCAAGGACACTCATATCCAGTCCCTCGACGTCCGCTGGGTTAGCACTCTCGACGTCGACACTTATACTTCCATCCAACGTCTTGAACGTTGCATCCAACATATCTGCAGCTTCATCGACTGTCAGAATAGGCTCGGTCTGCTGGAGTGACAAAGTCGGGGGAGTAGGCGAAGGAGGCTTCATCTGTGGTTCAGAAGGAGCTTCCTGGTTTACGAAATTGGTCCCCGTCACATCGTGCGTGGCATCGAGCGCGACAGACGCGGTTGGTTCGTCCTGATCCATGTCTTCGTCACCCTCGACAACCTCGGGTTCGTCGGGGAGTGGGGCGAGAGGCTCGTCAGCTTCCTCCTCGTCATCACTGAATTGCTTGCAGAGATCCGTTGTGAGTTGTCCTATCGCATCAGCTGGCAAACCTGGCAACGCACCTGTTTTTTGTCTGTTTTCACCCACTTGTATATCTTCATAGCCGAGCCTGACGCTGCGTTCTCTGGAGTGACCCATATTTTCTCCCAACGCACGACGGGCTGCATAAGCTGACGTCTAGCAGCTTCCGTCGTGGCGATGCGCACCCCAATTCTTCGTCTTGTCGCCATCGAGTCCCAGTACTAGTGAACGACAGGGTAACTGGTAAGATATCGTAGAGAAGTGACCAGTTCAAGGACCCCAGACACTCCGAATGAGCTCAACATGAGAAATGACGCCAGATGGTAATCAACAAGTATAGGGGAGCCATCGGAGACTACTGTACAACCGCGTCTTGCAAGGTGTTTGTTTTCTCCCAAATAACATGGGGCGCAGTCTCAGATACCCGCGAGCCACATATTTTCGAGCAGCAATTGCTATCATTGTTGTACCTCCACAGGCGAGTAAAGCGAATAGACCGTCGGGATTAGTGACGGTTCATGCATCATGTATTACTAGAAGTATGCGAGGAAAAAGAAAGAAAAAAGGTAGGAATCAATGGACATTGTAAGCCTGCTCACCAAGAAGGGTGACGGACTAGAACTAGAGTTCCCATGCGGAACGGTGATCGAACATGTCTAGGTCAAAACTGCAAGCACGATTTTGTCGAGATCTTATTTCAAATCGCTTGTTCAGCCCAACGCAAGACATCCTGGACGGTAACGGCCGGCAATGTGGACTGATGGAAGCTTAGTTCGACGTTTCGAAAATGCATGTTCAAGACTAACCTCTCCGTGTTGGCTCGCAGAAGCAGTTTGATGAGAAGCAGTGTCAAAAGCTGAAGCGCGTAGCTCCAAAAGTCGTGCTTCGAGCTCGTCACATTTACTGGTAACAAACACCATCAAAACAAGCAACCAGGGTGACGAGAGACGCGTCGAACCTGTGAATAGCATTCGTCTCCTCACGACGAAGCTCCAACTGGCGCTGCATCATGCTTTCGAGGTTTCCTCTTGCCTGTGCTGCATCATTGATGTTGCGCCACGAAAAAGTGCACGCTAACTGACCTGGACCGGACGCAAATCGTTCGCAGCAGCCATCAAGTTCTGGGCGAGCACATTGATCCATTCCATGTGTCGCTGCCACTCCGGAGGTGCGTCAGAGAACGGGGGCGGAGGTGGGGCGGGAATAGCCCCAGTGAGATTGGAGTATGTGACTAGAAGAGAACGGAGGATGGATAATAATGCGGGACGGCGATCTAGAGACGTAACGATGAGGACACTCAGGGATTACCGTTGAGCTCCAGACTCGCCTACACTTGGATCGGGTGGATACAGCTGGTGTCCGCCCAACTCAGCTAATGAAGGGATAGTCTCCTTGACCTGAGAGGAGCGTGTTAAGCATTGCTAGCACCTGGAGGTATGAGCCATACAAACCACGTATCGCCAAAGACATTGTAATGCCCTTCTTCAAGGATCCAATCCACCCTGGGCTTCTCCAGTTGAATCAGGGGCCATTGGGGAACATCAGACTGGCCGGACAGTATGTCATGCTGGTTCACGGTGCTGATGTCGTTGTCGCGTTGTTTGAGTAACTCGAGCAGTCTGAGGTTGTGAGTGGTGTAATTTGCATAATGAGAAGGGGGAGACGGAAATGGATTTCTCAATTCTGTTTCTTCCTCATCCATGGTAGTTCTGATTTTACCTGTGTAGCTATGCGCATCAGCATAACATATAGATGTGACCAAATAAACACCATCCTCTTTTTCGTCCGCTCCGTCAAAAATGGTACGCCGGATCGCGTCGCAGGTGCACAAGCAGGTCTCCCGGCTCATGCAATCAAACTACATTCGCGAGGAGCCAGTATGGTACCAAGCAGTGCTACAGTATCCCCCCCTTCCCCTCCCCTCCCGCTCTCCCCCCATCGACCCAGAAAGTCCGTCTCGGAAAACCCTCTCCAGTCTTCGACCTCCAAAGATGCAACCTTTGACTATCAAATATTTAGAGGACAGACTCCGACTCCAGTTCTTCAGAGATCACCCGTTCGAGGCGTTCAGACCGGTATCCATCGTGGAGGGTGAGGTAGTCGAGCCAGAACATTCGGTGAGAGGGAAGGACTGGACGAGGTTAAGCCAGCGAACAAAGAACCCAATGGCAGAAGAGTATGCAATCCTTCTCGCATACTTGTGCGTTTTCCTGATCTTCGTCGCTAGTGCGGTTCTTTTCGCCGCCAACCTCCACAGACACCACGAGATGTCACTCACTGTGGCTTACACCCGTGCAGTAGCGGAATTCCGCGCTTTACGTGCAGAGTATGACATCGCGAACGCGTTCGCGCGCATGGAGGCCGAGTCTTATGGCACATTGTTCTCGTCAGAGGTTGACCGGACGTTCGAGAAAGAGGACAAGTTTTACAAGTCGACCGAGCGCAAGAAGGCCCTCGACGAGAGTGCTATCCGCGCTCGCAAGCGCTGGCGTGCGATCCTCAACCTCGACAGCGGCATGGGCAATACCTGGAGTCGTGGACAGGAGTATGTTAAACGTCAGAAAGATGGTGTACGACCATCACATCTTGCGGACGACCAGATCCAACCACCTTCAAACCCACCGGAGGCACAGCTGTTTGGAAGTCGGTAGCTTAGGGTATCCAATTCACGTTGCTTTCCTTTCTACCGGTCGACTTGTCACTTGAGTGAGTGCATAAACTAGCAATACAACAAAAGTCCAGACTATGCCTTGACGCGTGACTGTGCAGCCAAGGCTGCGTTCATCCCCATCCACGTCTTCTCTACGAGGCCTAGTAGCTTCTGCATATCCGAGCTCCAATCGTTCATTACATCCTCTGCGCTTCGCTTGGGTGTGAAATTCACAATGCCTGCCGGTCGGTCCATTCGTGCCCAAATGGTCTTGGAGACAACCAGCCGTGCAAGTGTTTCTTCCGTTTGTTGTGGTGTAAGATCAAGAAGAGTTGTTAGGCGGGACAACCTAATCCGGGTATAATACTGAGAAACGACTCGGATGTTCTGGACCATGGTCAGCTCCATCGCACCATTGTAGGGGGGAAATACTCACGTGTTCGATCACACGAGTGTGGAGATCTTCCCATTGCGCAGCATTGGAGAATACGGGTGTTGTTTGCAGGAAAGAGCCATAAATCGACACTATCCCTGGCCACCTCATCAACTCCCGCGTTACAAACGATTTGACCAGGTTACTGGGAAGAAGCTCAGCAATATTCAAATATCATGGCGAAATTTCATACTAGTGCAATTCAAGCTTCTCAAGAGCGGGGTTCACGAACCAATGGTGCAACATGTCCGACTGCTCGTTGTTATGGGGGGCAAGAACGACGTAATACACGATGTGTTCGAGTGCCTGCGCACATCAGATCAGGAAAATTCAATGCACAAGTTTTACGTTCAGGGAGCTCACCGCACGGTTTTTACTCTCATCATCTTTTATCGACGGAGTATCCCACACTTTCTCATAGTGCTTCGCAACTTCCAAGTACGCCGTTTGATGTAGTGCTTGCTGGATCATCAAATCGTAGAATTTGAGCTTGAGATCCTGATTAAGCGATATTAATGAGTGGTGGAAACGGATATTCAGGAGTGTTCCAGCCCACCTCATTCTCCTTCTGTTTGAGGAACGTCTCGTTGACCTTGCGGCCACCAACCCTCGCCTTGACCCACTCGGGTTCCCCGCCTCCGATCGCTTGTTTCTCCTCCTTTTTCCCCTTGCCTTCAACCTCGGCATCCTTCAGACGTGCAAGCGCGATCAATAAGCGCATTTGCTCCAAGATGAATTCAGTCTTTTCTCTCCGCTCCATTGACGAATAGGTTTCCACTTGCAGGTCAGAGAGTAGATCGGACGCAGTTTGTAGCGACTCCTTGACGGCAGATGCATCCGCGGATGACTGTTGCGAAAGACTTTCATGGTAGTGCGAAAGCAGGAGCGTCACACGTGCACGGGGCGTCTCGAGGAAAATCTAGTCACAGCACTTAGCTCGCAGCCAAAATGTGTGTTTCTTCCGACACACCTTACCCTCGGTGACAGATCGCAAGGTCTCGACCAACTCTAGCCACTTGGCGTCACCTTCCCGTTGTCTGATTTCCGCCAACCACGACATCGCCTGCTCCACCATGGCTTGAACGACGCCCTTGAGTTGCCCATGCTTCTTGCTCAATACATTGATGGTAGCATTGAGCTGGACGTAGTCCTGCGCCTTATAGCATTGATCCAGTGCAGCTTTCGCGAGGCGCGTGGTTGAAGGGAGATCGGAAGCCTACGTCATCTGTAAGACCACCAAATCTCAAATTACCGCAGACGTACATTTCTGGTCTGCTTTTCTAGAGCGAGAAGCTTATCCAGAGCCTCCGAAAGCTTGCCAGACTGGTAGCGGTGCAATTTAGTAGCAGCTGCGTGGCTGGACCAGATTACGCACCTCGGAGAGTGTCTGTGTTTCTGGTAGCAAGGTGTTCACCTCTGGCGTAAAGTCTCGTTCTTGTTTCTTCACTTCAGCCATTGCTAGTTGATAGTGCGACCGCGAATATGGTTGCTCGATATTCACCGTGTAATGACGCGTCGCAAAGATGTTTGGCGTTGTTTGCACACTGTCGGTCTCCCCTTCTTTGGAAAGCCCCTGTGCACCATCTTGGTCTTTCTCGTTTTCGGACGAAATCTCAACCGTTGTCTCACTGCGTTCAGTCGGGTCTCTTCGTTTCCAATCTGCGCTAGAATAGTATTCATGATAATAACCCTACAACAAGCGCCAGCACCCGTGTACTATATGAGTAAAAACGTCCGCCGCAAAAAGGGGATTCATAGACAAACAGGAGGGATTTCATGGTTTGAGAGTTCGGTCGTCGATGGAGTGGCGTTCCACGGCGTTCCTTGCAGCTCGTGTTTTTCGTTTGATGGCTCATCAACATTCTTTTTGGAGGCATGGAGCATAGAGATCGACTTTTCCAGCATATGCTTAGGGAGCGCGAGAGGGTACGCGAGGAGAACGCGGCATGCGATGGCGAATAGGCCAGTGAGGATAGTGGGCAACATAGAAGGGATTGCATGGATATCGCCATATTTTTGGAAGAGGTTTGCAGTGTCATCAAACGAGGTTTCCATGGTCTTGGTGTCTGAGGGTAACGTGGCATCGACCTCGGTATCAACCATAACAGTTTCGACACCGACGGATTGGTGAGCGACTTCTGGTGTCGCATCAACCGCGGTCTCGATGCAAGTCGGTGTCGCATCTACAAAGACAGAAAGCAGATCCGGCTTGATCTGGACCATCCGGTCCACGAGGGTAGGCGCAGACTGAATGCCCTGTTCAGTCGTCTTGGGTCTGACGTGAGCAAACTTGTTGACGTAAGTTTTCTGGATGGTAGCATCAACGCTTTTCTCGGCTGTGGATCTTTTGGCCTCCCGCCCAAGAGCTTTCGCCCTTTCCACGAGACGCAAACCCTGCAGATGGGGCAACCAGTCCCACACTTTCTGCCACCCCTGAGCATTAGCTTCCACGTAACCCGGTCGGTTCTTTTCGTGGAACCACTTCAATGACTCGAGGTGAGGCGCAAGGTGACTGAGAAGGATGGTAGTGTGAAGGGGGTCATTTACGACGGAATGCCCCATGTGGAGGCGAAGAAGCGACCTCGAAGAAGCCTCGAGGTTAGACAACGTTTCGTCGGCTCCCGGGCGCGCGTCGAGCACGAGTGCAAGGTGCTGGAGCCGTTGACAGTGTTGTGTGAGAGTAGCGGTGCCTTCCAAAGTAAGGTTTGGACCCAAAGAGCCCGAAAATCGGGACATAGGACAGAGCCGGAGGGTCTCAATGTTGGGGCATGCTTTGGCGATGTATCGTAAGTCCTCATTGTAAAACAGTGTTGACTCGGGAAGGTCTATCTCGAGGCGGATGAGAGCAGGGAGGGAGGAGAGGTACTGAAGTGGGAGATGACGAGAAGGCTGGTCCGCAGCTGCACGAGACGTCGCACGAACGAGTTCCGTAAACCGAGATGCACCAGTTGCACCGATCCGCAAAGACAGGAGCGTCCGACTAAACCGCTCGCAAATCAAGACCGACAGATCTTGCCAGTCAGCCATGTCAGGGGGATCCTCGATGATGAGCTCAAGACTGGTGAGCTCGCTTGTGATGTGCTTCAAGAACACGGCAATGTTAGCAACTTCACCAGTCAGTTGAAGGTTCCGAAGATCCGTGAATACGCCGCCCGAGTGCAGGTCGCCTGTGAGGCGAAGTGACGACTTCTTAATCTCCGTAAAGTCTATCTCATCACCAGAGAAAACCCCACTGTCGGATGATGCATCACTGGGTGTCGCCGCGCCAGAGGAGATGATGTCATCGAAGAAACCTTCCACGGCAATGATCGATCTTCCGGTAAGATCCAATTCGAGGGTGTGAAGAGCAGGCAAGGACGCAGCCCACTGTCCAACTTGCGACGACAAAGCTCCAGGTGCAACCAAAGCTAGCTTCTCGATTGTGTTCTGCGAGCGTATGAGGTCCGTGAAAGTTTCAGGGAGGCTGGTCGGGGAGGTGAACGAGAAAGCCGTCAGCTGGGTCTGGCTGCAAACGTCGACGAGGTAGGCTCCAAGCTGCGGAATCCTGGTACCGACTTCCAAGATCAAGTTCTGTAGCTCAGGGTTCAAGAAAAGTGTGGAGCGTTCCAGACCGGCCGCAGTATCTACCCTCCAGATGAGAGTCTGCAAGTGGGGTAAGATCCAGGGCACAGGACGGTTTTCCGCGATGATCGCAAAGACGGAGGGCGAAACGCTCGGAGATAACTCAATGTATGCAACGCGGCGGACGCGTTCGCCATAAGCGAGGACTCTGTCCCAGTCCTCGGCATTTGGCGCCTTGGCCTGTATGATCTGTCAGCAATGCGCAGAACATTCGTGGTTGATACTGACCAAACCAAGCCCAGGGCGGCGGGCTCTCTTCATAATGTTGTTTGGGAACAACGAGATGAGTGGTAGAAGTGAGTCGAGCTCTCTCCAGAGTACATTCAGCGCAGGCTCGCACATCGCCTTGCAGGTGCGTGCTAGACGAGACACGGAGCGACGTCCGTTGGGTGATTCAATAATGGTATCAAGGAGCTTTTTCGAGGCCTCGGGGTCACGGAATAGAGCAGGGAACATGGTTGGGCGTAGTAGATGGGGTGGGTTGTGAGGTGACTAGAGGCGAATACTACTCTTCGGTTTGCTACGGTCAAAGGATATGGGGGTTAAGGTGTCGGAGAACAAGGTATTAGAAGCAAGGATCAGGAGGTTAAATAGGTGGATTACACCCTTCACTGCGTTCACGTCGTGCACGCATCAGGTGGCTCTCGTCACTGGCTTGCGGATGCGGGCTGGCTAGATTGACCAATCATGAAGCAAATGAACAGGCGAGCCACGCTCCCTGCTTGAGACACGGAGGTTCGGCCACACGCGTAGGAGGTGTGGCTCGATGTGCAATCGAAGCGAGTGAAGCACGTTTAGACACATGCGCAACGACTATCGGGTCGTCAGCGGTGCATATCTTACATATCCACTCACCCGCGCATCCGTGTGCAGTGTAATACAGCCTTGGATCCGACGGACTGTACCCTCCAGTGAAGGTTGTCGACTGAGGCTGGCGGGCACGTGGGGGGCACGCATCTGCTAGATCCCGCACTTCGTGGCATGCAAAACGGCGTAAAGTTGCTGATATGAAAGCACTGCAAAGTGGAAGCACCACAGTCCAGTATAACCACATACAATGCGAAGTTACAGCTCCCCAACTTCCCAGGGGACAGGTTCACCCTCCCAATCATCCTCATTCTCTGCGTCTCCGTGGGTGCCATCATCCATCTCTCCAGCATCCCATATGTCACCACCTCTGGAGGGCTCATAGTGTCCAACACGATGACCATACAATAATCCACGGACAACACGCTCCTCCGAGTTATTCTGGCGTCGCGAAGGTGAAATTGCCAGCACGCGGCGAAATTTATCAGGCAACTCTACAGTGAACGTGCCCGACGCGTGATGATCTGCATCAGACTGCCCATTGGCGGCTTCGTCGTGGTTGCGGGTTTCAGGATGTAGTAATAGATCGCAATCGAGGTCATCGACGTGTCGATGTGAACGGTTAGCCTGATTCAGCCTCACGGTGGCTACCTTGAATGTGAAGTTGTCCGGACTGTCTGCTCCTTCATCGCTCCCGTCATCTTCAACTCTTAACTTTTTCCGGCTAGCGGCGGTTTTGGCTTTTCCCTTGCCAGTATCCCGATTGATTGCGTCTTGCGGAGGCGGAGATGGCGGAATCAGGGAATATCGTGGCTGGGATGGAGTGTTGAGCTCTGTGTTGTCAAGCGGCGAATCGCCACTATCCAGGGCACGCTTCATCGACGTCCGTGGTTGTGGGACCACAGAAACCACCGTTTTGAGGGAGAGACTGTGTGACGATGCTGATAGTTGATCTTTTGCGGGAAAAATCATCTTTGCCCGGGGACGAGTGAGTCGGTCTTCCGGTTCAGAGGTAATACCATTTGACTTGGAGTTGCATTGAAGCCCGAGAAAAGTCGGCACAGGAGGGTCGGTGGGGGTTCTCTGTGAAGAACCAGCGTTCAGGGGGGAGTCAAGCTGTGCAGCAGATGAGCCGACGGGTTTCTTAGCTGTGGAGAGGGCAGGAAGAGCATCATCGAATAGTAGCTTGAAGGACTTGCCGCCTGCAGGAGCTTTTACGGGGGAATCGGTCACAAAGGATGACGCGAAATCACACTGGGGCAATTCTTGGTCTACTTCGAGCTCACTTTCTGAAGAGTCTTTGTCTAATTTGAGGACGGGAGCAAGAGCCTGGGAGCGGATGCGCTGACGTTTTGGTTTATTGGGAGAAGGAGAGACGGGTTCTCCACGTAGACGCTTTCTTGCGCGAGAGACAGCGGTTGTGGGTACGGGGAGAGTATGTGAAGAAGACGCGTTAGGGTTTGGGAGGGTTGGCGAGACGGAGAGGATTGGGTCGGGAAAAGGGGTTGCCGTGCGAGGGTGAGGCTTCGATTTATTCTTGGCGGGCGTTGCGAACGGATTCGCGTGGGCTGAGGTTCGGGAGGCGTGCGAGGTGGACGGACGTGGACTGAGGTGTTTAGCGGATTTCTTGACGGGGGAGAAGGGGTTGAATCCGGGAAGGGGAGGGACGGCGTCGACTGCACGAGACTTTGGTGCAGGAAGACGAGAGTTGGAGCGAGGAGGGGTGGAAGGAGGAAGTGTCTGGTTGGTGGGTGCTTTGGAGAGTTTCTTGTAGAGCTTGTACTTGTTGGCTGAACGCAACTAGGATGAGGGTGAGGATGAACGCGACAGAAAGAGGGCGTACCGATGGCTGGTTGGTCGCGAATGTCCTGCACGGAGGGGTCTCTTCCGTGTGTGGAAGCAAAGTCGCGTTCCCAACATTTGATCTCTGCACGAACCTGGGTGAGATCAGACATGGTTCAAGAAAAGATGGACAGAGTGGCCAAATACGTCTTTGTCTGTGACACTCATGTCCGTCTCCCCGCCCTGCTTCAAGGTCCCTCTCTCTCGCTCTATACTTAACGATCCTGCTTTCTCGCCCGACCCTCGTTCTCATCCCAACTTCCCCCTCGCTAATGCCAGCTCGTATAAATTCGTTCCCCCAAGTCTCTCTCACCCGTTCTCACAACATTCTATCATCCCTGTCTCTGATTCTCTCTCTTCCTTCTCATCCCCCACTGTATCGTCAGCCATCTCTCTCTCACAATCTTCCATCCAGTCTCCTCCATCTTGCGTTCCGTACCCTGTAGCGCTATTTCCTCCTTCCAACCCACTCCAACCACTTCCCATACAACCCAAGGTCGTCACAAAGCCTCCTCATCCAAATCAGCCCACCCCGCTTCCCATACGGAAATCGGACAGTACGAGGGAAAACTTGAAGCCTGTCCCGTTGCACAACCGCAATACTAGCCGCAAAGGAAAGATGAAAGCACTCGTTCGTCGGATTACGAGTCGTCAAAACCTAGATCGGATCGATGAATTGGACGAGACAGACCCCTTTGGAGGCGGCTACCATCATGGCGGTCCTTATGAAGCTATCGGTAGCAACCTCGCTCAACCTACCTTACTTAATACCTATAGTAATCTCACTCCTCGCAGAGGCATTAAGGTGTGTCGGGCGACTCAGAATTCTCCATGGTACTCATACTGCTCATCAAGTTTGACCCGCCTCCATCCCGTCCAGGACAACACCAGGTAAGTTTGATGCTCCACGATGCGGCTCTTCGTGTCTTAACATCGATGGTTTGTAGTCTCGGGGATCATCTGCTCATGATGAAATGGGCTTATCATCACACATTCAACCCGGTCAAACCCTTCGGCAAAATCACACTTCCAGCATACCTTCGATGTCCAGTCAGCCTCGTCGACGACCGGATGCTGTTGCAATCGTCACCCAGCCGGACATTTCTCAAAGTCGATCGCCTACAAATCCCTGGACGCATACCCCTGAACGTCCTTCGACGTCCTCGAATCTTCTCGACGAACACCAGAATCAATCCTCTTCATCCTCGCATGCTCCTCGGGTCGAAAATACCGGCCCTGACGTACCCGATAGCCTCCCACTCTATCACGGTCCTGTTGCTGCGCCTTATGTCCACCATCAAACTGAAACCACCGTATTTCCTCCGCCCCGACACGAATCCAAGTTACACAACTTAGGCCCTCCACGATCGCATTCCCCGCCTTCTTTTAAACCCACGTCACGAAGAACACAGTCGACGGAAAGCGCGATACCTGCCACGAGACCTCATGATTCGCGACATAAAAGTGTACACTCGTTGGGCACCTCTCATTCAATCAAAATCGCGATGACACAATCTCCGTCCATTGTACAAAATAGGCCCCCAGAGCCCCCGCGAATACGGCACCTTCCGAAACGTCTTGTGATGCCCGCCCCACTCCAGCCTCAACCGCCGCCGCCCCAGCACAGTTTTCCCTCGACTGGACCTGCAGGCTGGGATGCTCATTTGGATGATCGTGATTTAGAGTGTGCACCTTTCGAAGGGCAGCTTGCCATGTATAATGAAGAACCGAGACTCCTCCGGAAGAGGTCATCTTCCTTCCCGGCGAAAGTGCCCATACCGGACCATGTACCCATATCTCAGGCTGATGCCGTGTCGGCGATGGGAAATCCTTCAACGAAGGTGGCGAAAGAGGTTGAAACAACTAAAGAAGGGACGCGTCGGCGAAAACTTAGTAAACGGAAGCACGATATCTGAATTTCTCCCCCTTTTGCCCCCCTGACTCATCTGCGCGGTTTTTTTTGAACGGAAGTGGCTCGGGTTACTCGTTCAGTCGGTCTTATTCCACCTTTCTCCGTCTTTTCACTGGTTTCGTGCTAAGGACTCCATTTTTTAAACTCACCCGCAATTTGCAGTTACATAAATGAGGTGCTTGGCGCTGATATGTATGTACTCACAATCATTTATGATCAAACGTATGAACTGTATTTTTCATAATGCGGCGCGTCGGTGTACCGAACACTGGCAGCCTCGGATTCTGCTGTGGTGATCAATGATGAACATCCTTGTCAGACTCGTGAGCGTTTCAGTGCGGAAGTGAGTGAGGATGTGTCTTCACTTCCGCGATTACGCGAGAATCTGGCGCGGCGTGCTTGTGAGCGATCTACATATGAGGTGATTGTGACCTAAATACGTATTAGAGCAGTGCCCAATCCGTCGCGTGGACCGTCCAGTCCGTTCATTTCGTGCGGAGGTTCGACGCCTGAAGAGGTCGACAAGGCGGAGATGTCTTGGATGACTTTTCGTGATGGCGGCCTGATGACTCGGATACGGTTTGTTCGCCAGAAGACCTCATCGTCTTTCAATGAATTTCAATCGATGTTGTGCGACATGACGAAGCCCTGAGGCTGCCCCGATTCATGCAGTAGTCAAATGATGCATCCGCTTCTCATTCACTGCCTCTCGTCCCCCAGCAGGGAGCTCATTGATGTCCACTCCGCGCCACAACTCGGACTCACAAATCTAATCTAGCTGGTACGAGCGTTCTAACTCTATTCCACCGCTTACCCCGACATAAATACAGTCCCTCCATGCATCCATTTCCCCCAAATGCCCTCCGCCTCCCTCTCTCCCCGACGTTTAGTCCATGGATAGTGCCCCTTTCTTCATATCTGGCTTTGCCCTCGTCCTCGTGGCCGCCCTCACCATTGATCGTGTTCGGTGGCCATCCAAGGCATGGTTTCACCCCCTCTCAGCGTCGCCATACTTACCCTCCATGTCTGGCCCTTCCTGCAGCTCCATCATATCCCCTCTGTCGGACCATCAAGTCCCCTTCTCTCCTACTATGGCGCCGTAAAGTTCGTTCGACATGCGAGATCCATGGTTCAGCAAGGCTATGATTTGGTCCGTCTTCTCCACTATTTTTTTTTTTTTCGTTTCGTTGGCTCACCTCGAAGCCAGTACAAAGACAAATTCTTTAGAGTGCCAATGATGGACCGATGGGTAGTCCTGTTGACAGGTCCTGAGCTCGTAGAGGAGTTCCGCAGAATTCCCGACGACAAACTGTCCTTCGATCACGCAATGAGAGACGTGTGTATTACCCTTTTATTGACTCCATCAATTTTCACGTACGTAACAACACTCAGATTCTTCAGGTCAAATACACCTTCGGCATTGAAGCACAGACACATCCTTACCATGTCACCGTTCTTCAAGGCCCCCTCAAACGCAAATTAGGTAGTGTTTTTCCCGACATTTACCATGAGATCTGTCAGACGTTCGACCAAATGCTTCCTCCCACTGAACTTGGTGAGTACTACCTCATTCCTGCGAATCAGGTCCGATGACCACCCCAATAGGCTGGATGTGCGTTCCTGCATATTCCGCAGCGATGAGAACGACATGCCGTACAAGCAATCGTGTGTTTGTTGGACTGCCTATTTGTAAGCTGCACTTCATACCGCCGCAAAGTAGTTACTCAGCTCCGTTCGTAGGTCAATCTCCCGAATTTGCCGACGTACAAGAAAAGTTTGCTATGCAAATTGTTCTTCGGGCCACTCTGGTCAACTTCTTTCCAAAGTTGATGCATCCGTGAGCACATCCGTTACTACTGATTGTGCGACGATTTGGACGATTTGGATTCCAGAATCATTGGTCGCATATTGACTAATACGCCCAGCAGCCTGAAGCGTTGTATGGCTTTACTGAAGCCCATCGTAGATGAACGGTTAAAGCAATTCAATGATGATCCTGGCGACGAGTCAGCTAGCCTCCCGGTCCGCCCTGCCTAATCTCACGACCATATTCGAGCTTATGGCTTAATTCTAGGATGATATGATCTCCTGGCTTCTTCAGGTGGCCAGACCAGAGGATAGAAATCTGCACAGTATCTGCCTACGTATCCTTGTATTAAATTTTGCATCTTTGCACACTTCGGCTCAGGTCTGTTTCCTCCTTCTAATGGGGATATTATCATTAATGCTGTGACGTAGACTCTTTCCCATGCACTGTTGAATCTTGCATCTCACCCACAATACATAGAGCCCTTACGCGATGAAGTGCGAGATGTCACTGAACAATATGGATGGACGAAGGATTCGGTGGCGATGATGGTAAAAATGGAGAGTTTCTTGAAAGAGTCTCAGAGATTCAGTGGCACAAATCTCTGTGGGTCAGTTTCCTATATCTTTGGAAAGGTGTTGACCTTTACGCTAGTCCCCATCATTCGCAAAGCCATGGAAGATATCACGTTTTCTGACGGAACAACAATCCCTTGTGGTACTCACCTGGCTGTCGCCTCAGTGCCTATGCATCTCGATGATCGCTATTATGAAAATGCATCTGAATTCGACCCATTCCGCTTCTTATCTGGACAGAATGCTGGAGACGAATCGTCGCAGAAATTTAGACTTGCAGCCATTAACCGGTTGTACTTGGTATTTGGACTCGGAAATCGGGCCTGGTACGTCCATTAGCTACCCGACGCTAGTATTCTGTATTTGCTCACCTTGAATTGTGGTCTGTCGCAGCCCCGGGCGTTTTTTTGTTTCTACAACGATGACCGCAACCATGGCTCACTTGGTGCTGAATTATGATATGAAGCTGAAGGACGGGGTGCGGCCTCCAGATCAATGGTTCATGATGAATTGTTTACCCAACCAAACCGCGGAGATCATGTTCCGACGACGTTCATAACCATCCCATGTTTCTCCATTGCACGGTATAACATCGTATACGCGGTTCGCCTTCATGTTTATTCGTTCGCATGCAACTCGAAATATTTAATAGAACCACTCAACCGCGAAACGACGTAATTCGAGGTGATTGATAGGAATTATCAAAATTAGCTCTCGAGATCTCACTATTTCACCGTTTGACGTGACGTAAGTAACATTGTACTTGTGGATACGCATTGACAGATGACTGCTCATTAATGCATTTCCCTTATGGTGGACATAAGTAGCGGTGCATGTTTGTGTGGATCGTTTGGGGCGCTCTAAACTTCTTTGGTGGTCGCCGCATCAACCAACTTAAGGGTAGGTGTCAGACAGATCCAGCAAACCTCGAGCGTGATTTTGCGTGATAAAAGCCTTCAAAATGTATATGATACTCGTACAGCGCAGGTAGTCACAAGCGGGCAATAAGTTGTTGAAAACTACATTCTCGACCTTTCACTGCTTTTATTTTTTTATACGAGTTTGCAGTGGTTAGCAACAGAAAATAAAATACGAGTTATTATAAGCAAACAGTCGCACGGCGTTGCACTCTCTTGTACGTAAAGTGGCTGCTGAAATTACCCAGGGCCTGACAGATATGAATCAACTTGCGGACACCCGCGGATAAATGTCAGGTGTGACAATGAACTACCGTCTGAGAGCATCTACGCCAACTCAGCCAAACTATTTCAGGAAGTCTCGTTAATAGTAGGTATTGTGATATTGACTGCGCTCATGAAACGGAGAGCCGTTCCATATCGGAATTACCTGATCAGAGGTCACTGAGGGCTTGGCACTCTGGCCTTTCCCCGTTACACCGTCCGACGGAATGTTTATGGTGAACTTCAATTCATTGGCGTTGATTACAATCTCTATCGAGAGGACTGACGCAAGCTGAAAAGGAAGTAAGAGTGGATACTGTAATTTTACTGTTCGGTCCGAGGGCAATCAGTACGACATACGGAACATGAACTGGAAGGTGTACTGCTTTGTATCTGGATCCCAATGTGACCAATTCCAGTATCCCGCGTCGTCAAATTCGTCTTCTATCTCCCTCGCAGGGATGCGAAATGCAATAGTCTCATACGGTTCAGCAGCGACCTTGGATGGCGTGTTAGTTCCCACATTCCGTGCGTCGAGAGAACGGACGTACGATCAAATACTGGTACGCTTTGTTCGGTGGCTCGCGCTTTTGTTCCCAAGCACTCATGAACCGCCTTCGGGGAATGACATCTGGTTTGATCTGGGGAAGATGTACCTGCACCATCATACCTTCCTTCCCTGTATCACTGTCACGGACTTTTGTCACCCGGTAACCTGGCCGGCCAATTTTGAGGAAGACTTTTCGCTGGATACTGGACTGGGCTGGGGCTACCATCAACTGGGTCTCCTTGGCATCTCGGGCGGCTCTTCTGGCGAGATTTGTTTGATGCTTTTTCCCTTGTGTGTGTGCAAGATACGATCCTTCATTCGTGTGGAGCGTCAAACACAGCCGACATTCGAGGGACCCGAGATGGTTGCGTAAAATGTAGGGATCCTGCGAGAAATTAGAGACCAGTTGCAAAGTGAAGGGGTATACGTACTTTCGCAAGGTCAATAGTTTCAAGCGCAAGCTTTCTAAGCCGCTCTCTCCTGTCGACGTTGGTTTCCGATGCACCTGCAACACCACCACCCCCAAACTTGGAGCCTACACGATTCTACATGCAAGGTGAATAATGTAGGGCATGCTAGCGCATGTGAACGAACCTGATAATCTAGAAGAGAAACTCGGTTAGCTTTCGTTGTGATGGGTGAGGCAACACCATACCCATTGTCTATGTTTTTATATCGGCGTTGATGGTTGCGGTTGGTGGTCAAAAGTTGCAGTCAAAAGTTGCAGTGGGAACGCTTAGTCACATACCCGATTTGGATACAACTCCTCCTACAACTTGTCAAAATTTACGCTGCCAGTCTCATATCGACATCTGGGCGTACCAGCTCACATCCTGCAACCAAAACGTCCGCTTGGAAGATTTCCCTATCCTTAAGTTCGGTTCTCGATTCTTTTGCCGAATTTCCACGTACCTCCGAGTCGATATGGCACCCAAACGTCGTCTTGATGATGGTGTTCCTGTCCAAAAATCGAAGAAGACGAAGCTATCATCGGAAAAGTCAGAGAATAAAATCAAAAAAGGGGATCCAGTCCCTTCTACATCTGCAATGACATTGGATGAGATTGACTTTCTGCGTGGCGGCGGAACTACTCTGACACCACTCGAGGTTAAAACTATTCGAGCAGAGGCGGTCAGGGAAGCGGACCACGAACTCTTCGCTGTAAGTGTCCGATTAATTGTGGTGAAGGGTTAATCTCAAGTCTCTTAGTCCACAAAGCAACCCCAGGTCAAGCGCAAACAGCCCAAGTCCGACGTAAAGGGAAAAGCTACAGAGGTTGAGGTGCAGAAAAAGGATGGTGTCCGTATTGAGCATCTAAATTACAAGGTGCTTGCTGCTCCGATTTTGCATTACCGAAGCCAATTTCTTGTAGCGTCTCACTCCGGGGATGAGGGTGCTTGGTCAAGTTATGTCGATACAACCTCTCGCTATCGTGGTCTCGCTGCCAAACCAACTCCTTGCTCACGTCCCAATCACTCAAATCACGTCGCAGCTTACCGCGCGACTTGAGTCCACGAATACGGTTGAAGATGACGAGCTTGATGACGATCAATCAGAAAGTTCTACTCAGGTTCCAGATTTGACAGATCTATTCTATGTCGGGCAATACATCCGTGCCATTGTAATAGTTGCACACGCTCCGGGAACTACAGATGTAGTTGGACTTGGACGCGTTCGTGACGACGCGGTCAAAGCTAGTCGAAGGATTGAGCTCAGTCTCGTTCCAGAAAAGGTCAA
Source organism: Harrya chromipes (assembly GCA_038091155.1). Classification (NCBI taxonomy): domain Eukaryota; kingdom Fungi; phylum Basidiomycota; class Agaricomycetes; order Boletales; family Boletaceae; genus Harrya; species Harrya chromipes. The sequence goes on from JBBPNX010000051.1 coordinate 38,901, forward strand.
TGGGGGTGTGCGGAAAGTCGATCTGAAGGTTGGCTATGTGAGTCTCTTTCGGTTTTTTTGGTGATGCAACCAGCGAGACGCTAATTTTACACCAGTCCCTGAGCGCGGCTGTGCGAAGTGTTGAGGACCACGGGTACACCCTTGACCTCGGTGTCTCTGGAGTGTCTGGATTCTTATCGTTCAAGGACGCTCACAAAGGAGATTCAGAAAGGTCCAGACTTCAAGTGGGCGCACTCATAGATGTTTCCGTTATCAAAATGTCGTCAAATCGTCGTATATGCACCTTCACCAACGATCCCGAAGCAGTTGTCTCATCCTCGGTAATGCTCATTCCTAACCATACCATCGACCGAGCTGAATCATTTTCAGATATCCGAAGTGAGCAATGCTTCATCCGTATTGCCAGGGTCGTTGGTTCAATCCTTGATCACTGCTGTGGTTCCGGATGGCCTAAATTTGCAAATCCTAGGCTTCTTTGAGGCAACAGCTGACGAATTTCACTTACCGAGCACATATAAATCGCTCAAAGTAGGGAAAAAGTTAAAGGCAAGGGTGCTATACGATCTTCCAGGTACCACTCCACCGCGGTTCGTTGTCACACTTGCAGAACAACATACCAGGCTTCAACTCAAGGTTACATCTGAGGGTCAGGTTTTGCACACCGCTTTCCCTGTAGGGACTGTCCTGGACTCAGTTAAAGTGCGGCGGGTAGAAGCAGAGAGAGGACTGGTTGTGGAGGTACAGCCCGATCAAGAGGGTTTTGTTCATGTGAGCATTCAGTGCTCGATGTTTCTGTTGTATTTGACAATTTTCAGATTTCGCACGTCTCTGACGAACGCATCCCTTCATTGTCTGCGTCATCTGGACCGTGGAGAGTAAACACGCTCCACAGGGCACGCGTAATTGGCTATCATCCGTTCGACGGCATTTTACAGCTTTCTTTGCGGTTGTCCATCTTAGAACAAAGGTTTCTACAGGCCGGCGAGATACAGGTTGGTGAGACCTTGAAGGGGATAGTCAAAAGATTGACAGATTCCGCCCTCTTCGTGTCTATCGCTGGGAATGTGGACGGAGTGATCTGGCCTACACACTATGCTGATATTCTCCTCAAGCATCCTTCGAAGAAGTTCAAGGTCGGAGGAAGCATTAAATGCCGTGTAAGTGCCTAGTGTCACTGCATCTCCTGTGTACTTATCGACTCCAAGGTCCTCGAAGTCGATCCAGAGCGGAAACGCGTTGTGCTGACAGCTAAAAAAACGCTCTTAGACACGACGTCTCCCATCCTAACCTCCTTTGCCGATGCCAAGGTCGGCCTTGTCACTTACGCGGTCGTTTTTCGGGTCTCGGACAAACACCTGATGGTCGAGTTCTTCAACAATGTGAAAGCTGTAGTACCCGCGCGCGAGGCTAGGTATGATCCTTTTGCAATAGATGTGGTCACACCCCAAGTAAAATTTCTTCAGTGAAACTGGTGCGAAATTGAGCGATGTATATGCGCCTGGAAAAGTGATCAAAGTGCGCATCATCTCCGTGGACCCAGAAGAACAACGAATTGTGGCCAGCATCCGTCAAACTACATCCTCGTTCATTTCAGCTGTGACAGATATATCTGGCGTCCTTGTAGGGGACGTGGTTGAGGGTGTCGTCACTGAACTACACAAGCTAAATGTTGTGCTCACGCTGAAGCCATCTGACGTGCGGGCGCTCGTCTCCTTCTCCGGCTTGGCACGCCATTGGAACACGACAGTGCCAGAACTCAAGACGTCTCTGAAACCAGGCGATTCTATTGCCTCACTGGCTGTGGTATCCCGCAATCCTGAGAAAAACATCGTTGTCGTTACTGGGTACTCGAAAAACGAACGACTGAAGAAAGCTACACTGTCTATGGAGACTGTCGCCATCGGACAGATCGTTAGTGGACGAGTGACGAAATATGCACGTTACGGCGCTCATATCAAGCTTACCACCCGGATCTCAGGGTCTCTACATCCAACGGACACCTCGGACGACTACGAAAGTGGAAATCCTTTCCCTGCTTCAGATTCTATCCTGAAGGCCGCCGTGGTCGATATTGACAAATCGAGAAATCACCTTTTCCTTTCTACGCGCGCCTCGAAACTTTCACCGGATGCCACTTTTCAGCCAGTGGACCGCGAAATAAAAAGCATCAACGATCTCAAGGTTGGGGACACTGTGAGAGGTTTCATCAAGAGTGTCGCAGAACATGGGCTATTCGTGATGCTTGGGAGAGGAATAGATGCCCGGGTTCAAATCAAAGAACTCTTTGATGAAGTAGGACCTGAATTAATTCTTTTCCGACAATGGATATGCTAACAAAACGTCCACAGTACATCAAAGACTGGAAGGGTCGTTTCATTGTGAACCAATTAGTCAAGGGACGGATCCTGAAGTATGTGGGTTTCTCAGGACGTTGAGTTGACCCCGCTGATATCGTACTAGCGTTGATGTTCCCAATAAAAAAGTCGAGATGACCTTCCGCTCGGGTGACCTGACACGTGCGCCAGCAAGCTCACTGACGCTCAGCGATCTTCAAGAAGGTCAGAAAGTTATCGGACGGGTCAAGCGCATTGAACAGTATGGCATCTTTATTGAGATTCAAGGTTCGAAGATAAGCGGTCTTTGTCATAAATCCCAGGCAAGTTGCCAGTTTGTCGTTTTGTTATTTCCGCTGACGGTTCTGTCAGATCTCGGATAACAAGGACGCGGATGTCACGATCGCTCTTCGCACATTCCGTGAAGGTGATCGCGTGAGAGCGATTATTATTTCTCGCGATCTCTTGAAGAAACAGCTCTCGTTGGGCCTAAAGCCTTCTTACTTTGCCGACGACGCAGATGAGGCTGAATCAGATTCTGAAGACTCGCAGCATAACGAACTGGATGTCGCGACCAACGTTGACACGCATGGAGCGCTTGATGAAATTGATTCAGACAGTGGCTCAGAAGAAATTCCTCATGATTCCGCTTCAGACAAGGAGTTGCTCGGAGTTGGCGACGGAAATGATGGACATGACTATGATGACGAAGCCGAGGATAACACTTCCATGCAGGTTGACCTCGCGCCTCCCGATCCCACCGAATCCTTGAGACGACAGGGGCAACAAGACACAGATCCCCGCTCCCTCAAAGTTGACGGTTTCCGGTGGTTTCCAAACGATGCTGGACCCCAAGACGAGGAATCCCAGTCGGAATCCTCAGGTCAAAGTGACAGCGAGGAAGACGCGGAGAAAAAAAAGCGGAAAAAGCGCAAGGAAATAGAGATGGATGTTACCGCCGTTATGCAGACCAAATTGCCTGATTCGAACGCCGACTTTGAGAGGACGCTTCTAGGGTCCCCTAATTCCTCTTATCTTTGGATCCAGTACATGTCCTTCCAACTGCAACTCTCCGAGATCGACAAGGCACGAGCCATTGGCAAACGTGCTCTTCAAACTATCCATTTCCGGGAGGAACAGGAGAAGCTCAACGTCTGGATAGCACTGCTCAATCTGGAGAACGTGTACGGTACAGATACCACTATGGAGCTTGTCTTCAAGGATGCTGCGCGTCATAACGACTCCAAGACAATTCATCTGCGCCTCGCGGCCATCTTTGATGAAAGTCAAAAATATGAGGTATGTTGAGGTCCGCCGCCGCCGGAACCTTGCTCTAAATGTCTAGCAGAGAGCGGAAGAACAATACAAGCGAACATGCAAAAAATTCGGACCAAGTTCAAAGGTTTGGACGCTGTTCGCAGAACATTACTTTCGACGCGGCCTAGTGGAAGACGCACGCAAACTCTTGACGCGTTCTTTGCAAAGTCTTGAGAAACGGAAACGTGGGCATTTTTGTCGGTATGCTTCAGTGTATTTAACACTACTTGCTAGACCTTAAGACGATATCCAAGTTCGCGCAGCTAGAGTACAAGCTCGGTGACGCTGAACGAGGAAGGACAATTTTCGAAGGCATTGTAGATTCGCATCCTAAGCGATGGGATATTTGGTCTGTCTATATGGACATGGAGGCTGGCACAGGAGACATCCAACATCTCCGGTGAGTCCGACATCTCATTCATAGAACCCGGCTGGACGGCTCCATAGGAACCTCTTCAATCACGCCCTTGCCATCAAGATGACAAGTCACAAGGCGAAGTACATATTCATACATCACACACATAGGTGTCCCACTCACTTTCAATTGCCGTAGGACATTCTTCAAGAAATGGCTAGATCTGGAACGCAAATTAGGTGATGAAGAAAGTGCTACAGTTGTAAAGCAGAAGGCGATCGAATGGACCCAAACAGCTGCCAAGGCCGCGTAGAAACCTTTATACATATATCTGGTAAAAAGAATCGAATGAATCGACGAGACAAAATTATTCGACTGAAGTTGCAAATCCGAACGAGCGTAAGTATTTGGGAAAGCAATCAAGGTGATAATGGTATAAAATGTATATATGCAAAAAACATAGGTGACAATACCGCGAGTGTCACGACCGTGATGCTACTCGAGCGTGTCCAAGAGGCAAGGATTCGAAATCGCTCAGTGGCCGGCGCGTACTCATCGAACTGGCGAGTTGCCGTTGCCAGTCATCTAGCTCGTTGGAGAGGTGTTCAAAGTTCTCGGAGCTAGACATACTCGACGGACGATTGAATGAAGGCTGATCAACCTCTAGAAGAAGATGAATTTTGTGAGAAAGCTGTTCGTTCTCCCGTTTGAGGTTGGTATTCTCTTGTGTGAGCTTTTCGACGGCCGTTTCATCCGAACCTTTCCGGTAGATGGCCAAGGTTGCATTGAGCCTTTCAACCTCGTGCTGGAGTTCTTCCACTCGCGAGTACCGCTCGTCCGATTCTCGTTGAGAGGCAATTAAATTCTCTCTCATCGACGCCAAGTCCTTCTCCAGCGCATCAATACGTTGGCGTAGATCCGAGTTCTCGTTCGTTAGTCGCTGAGATTGCTTCTGTGCCTCAATGAGCTGGGAGCGTAGAAGATCGTGACTGTCATCAGAAGGCGTGGTACTGCCATTGGCACGTGTTCGTGATCCAAGTTCAGTGCTCGAGCGTCCACGTGTCGCGTCGAGCTCGGCCTGAAGGGAGGAATTTGTCGTCTTCTGCTTCGTCAACTCGTCCTTCACTCTCCGTATCATTTTTTCGGTGCCTCTGCAAGGAGGGGTAACATAAGAGATTATTCGTTGCATGATTGTGTCATAGCTCACTTTACATAATGAACAGCCAGCTGGTAGTCTTCTTCCATTTGCTGCATTCTCGCTTTATAGCTGCGTTCGGTTTCCTCGAGCTTGCTTTCAGCCTCGAGAGCCCGAGCTTCTGCAGCGGAATCACTCTCGACGATCGGACTTTGCCTAGAGCGAGAGCGTTCCAACTGTGAGGTTAGGGCGGCAATCTGACCCTCGGCATCCTGTTTTCTTCGCAGAGCTTGAGCGAGTTCGCGCTCCGAGTTCTCGTGAAGCCGGACACGTTCGTCTAACTGCTTCTCGAGTTCAGCTACCCGAGATGCATCAAGGCGGCTTGTAGACTCTTCCGCTTCCGGGTTGAGTCCATTTTCCGCGAGGTAACTACGCAGCATCGCCAACCGAACATTCGAATCAGCGGCCTCCTTGAGAGCTTCCCGAAGCTCCTTTTCTCTCTCCACAACGTCCTTACGCAAGCGTCCATGTTCCGAGGTAGAATTGGCAAGCTGAGTACGGAGCCCAATAGCCTGAGAGCGCAAAAACGTTTGCTCCGACTCCGAGTCTCGGACCTTCTGGTGCTCTTCGCCAAGCTCGTTTTGCACTTCCTCCAAACGTTGGGTGATCTCTTTGAGCATCTGTCTCAGAGATACGGTCTCCGTCTCCATCGCCTCAAGTTTCTCGGTGTGCGCACGTGTGTACCTGTCCTCGTCCGCTCGAAGATCTCGATGAGAATCCAACAGTTCTCCGAGGCTTCCGGTCGTCAATGCCCGGAAGGCGTCCGCTTCTTCGCGTGATTTGGCCCACGAATTCTCCACCTCTGCTAGCCGGCCCCGTAGAGACTCTACCTCCGATGTGCGCGCCTCAAGCTCGCCTCTGAGCTCTGCGAGCTCAACTTCTAGCTGGCTGACTTGATTGCGCGCGCGTTGGTGAGCTACTTCGACTTCTTCAGAACGAGAAGTCTGTGCTTGGAGCGCTGTCCGTGCTTGATCTAACGCACGGATATGTTGATCGCGGAGGAGAACGAGTTCTTGTACTTGGCTCTTGCTTTGTTTGTGTTCGGCATCTTTCTGCTCGAGCGAGGACGTTTGCGCAAGTAGACGATCGGCATGGTCCCGGACAGCGGCTTCCACAGCAATATGCCTAGTCTGGAGTTCAGAGTGTGCACGGTCATTACGATCGCGAGATTCCTCCAGCACATCCGCACGCTTGTTGGCATCTAACGCTCGTGCCTCAGCTTGCTCGAGTAAAGTTGTTTGTAAGGACAGTGAATCGCTCAGTTCATCGATTTTGCGGCGCATACTCGTCTGTTCAGACATGAGGGTAGCGAGATGTCGTTCAAGCTCCGCGATGCGCTCGCGTTCAGCGCGAGCGACATCTGAATGTGTACCGGCCTCGTACGCCATGAGCTTGGCACGATAATACGCTGCTTCTTGAATGGCACTCGATTTCATGCGTTCAGCATCCGCAATCCGATCCGAGGCTTCTCTGGCTTGACTGGCTAGCGTAGTCTAAGCATTCTGAATCAGCACTTGTCACAATAGGGCACGACCAAGCATCCAAGGATCAACTCGAGATAATAGCGAAACGCTCACCTGTATTTGCGTCTTGAAATGCTTGAAGTTCAAGATCATATCCGCCATCTTTGTCTGTTCGTCACTGACCAACGTCCCAGGCTTCAGGTCCTCAGCCTCAAGGAGTTCCTCATCCACCTGAACAAATCCTGACCGAGATGCCTTCAGAAGTGCCGTTTTCATCCAAGTCTCGCGCTTGCGCAACATATCGACCTCCAATTCTTTCGCTTTGTAATCCCGAATGAGGTCGGCAGTCACGTTACCCGTGCTGCCGAACTTCTGCTGCGAGTGGCCGTGCGAGTGCCCATAACTGTTGGCGGATGGGGTAACAGAAGGAGAAGTTTGGTAGAACGCATCCAGTGGAGGCTTACTCCTATCAACGACAGGCGAAGGACTGCGCGCGGCAAGGCTACCATTCATGGTCATGACCACGCTGGTCATTGTGGCTGGCTCTCCCTGTTGTCCATGGCCATCAACGCTACCTCCCACAGGTGATATCGCCCTGCTAGCAACCCCAAACGAGGTGGGGCTCCGCGCGCGCTGCGCTTGTATCTGCGAGTCTGTTGGAGTTGGTGCTCGTTCCGTGGCCCTCGTCCCCGTTGACACCGCGCTTTCGGATGTAAAACCTGTATCTGTGGCATGCCCATCATCCGTTCCGAGAGTGTCCTCATCGTCTCGTCGAGGACGCGGAGGTTTGACCTTTGTGTTCGCACCTGGATTCGACACATTCCCGAGACCTTGGGCGGGCGGAGGCGCAGTCATGCCATTCGGAGTCCTCGTACCCGGACGAGTTCCGGGTGGAGACATTGCACGGCGAAGGTCCTCTGACTCGGATTGAGGACCTGTCGGAGACATTGCACGAGTCCCGTTGAGTGTGAGCGGTACGGACTGGCTACCTGATGGAGGAGAGGGCGTTGTGGATGATTTACGAGGTAGGTTGGTTGTACTTCCATTCAGATTGGATGGCGGCGCTTTGTTGGATTCGGGGTACTTGATATATTCTAAGAAAACAGACGGTCAACTGGTCATGCGGATCGGAATGTAATGATGGACAAACTGGTATCAAGAACGTGAATCATCCCATGATCGTCTCCCCTTGTAGGTGTGAACGACTCCCCACCAAGCACGAAAACTCTGCTTCCCATTGAAGCCATTGCATGTCCAGACCTTGCGCTTGGTGCAGGACCCATGTTCTGGAACATATACCATCGCTGGTCTGTGTAGTAAGTATGATCAGCCTCCATTAAAGTGACGAACCACAGCCACCGACAATCGTCACTGTGCCAAAAAGAAAGAAAGAGATCACTCACTGGACAATTTGAATGCAGCCAGATCTCCTAGATCCTTGCCATCGACGCCCCTTCCTCCAAAGATGTAGACGACATCATCCACAACAGCTGCGGCGTGTCCCTCTCGCGGGGAAGGAATAAAGCCGATACACTGAAGTTCCGTCCATTTCTGTGAGTTGACATCGTATGCCCATGTATCGTTATAATGGTATTGACCGTCGGTGCCTCCAAAGCTAATATTACATGAATCGATAATAGCGGTGAGGGCGCAAGGAAAAACGTACACGATGATGCGGTCCCCATGCGTCACGCATATATGACCGGTCCGTTGAGCTGGTCGATCAGCGGTCGTAGGTTGACAAAGATCCCACTGGGTTTGAGTCCTCACTATCGACACAGGTCCACAGTAAGTGTGATGCATAAGCATCGAGGAGCAAGCGACGAGTGATTAAGTCGTCTGGAACAAAAAGAAGATCAAATGACTTACATGTATTGAGATCGAAGGACCATAGGTCGTTGAGAAATTCACCATCCACTTGACCACCAAAGACGAAAAACTTGGTTCCAACCATGGTTACGGCGTGACCGTATCGTCCTGGAGGGGAGGGTCCGTACATGGATACTTTGGTCCATTCTTTCGATACTGCCAAAGTGAGGGAACGGAAATTTTAGAAAAGCGAGCTACGTTTCAAGGAATGTGATGAAAACATAAACTGGATCACTAACCAAGATTAAGGAGATAAAGACCATCATCTTGCTTTTCGGTCGGGTCAGACGTTGGATCCGTCTTGGTATCACCACCCCACACAATTAACACACTACTGACAATCGCACTAGCATGGCCAACCCTGGGAGAAGGTATCTCCCCTGCGGTCTGTACGAGGGTTGCACTCAAATCCCTGGTGGAGAAGAGGTATAAATCATTACGAGCGGCCTCGCGAACTAGACCACCAAAGAGGTAAAGCTCTCCACTGGCGGTAGCTGTTGCAGGGAGTGCATGCCCATAACGAGGAAACGGAGGAGGTGAAGGTGAAGTTTGAGGTGCTACGCCCGGCTTTGACATGACAAGGGGAGGCGGAAGGAGGAGGCGGCGGGCAGACCAAGGGTATGCAGGACGTTGCTGGGGTTGTTGTGGGGGTTGCTGTTGAGGCTGCTGGAGTTGACCTTGTTGGGACTGTGGGGGAGAAGTCTGCGAAGGGTGAGGAGGAGCATTTGCAACAAGACCACGGTTTTGCTGTTGGCGTGGCTGCTGAGATTGAGGAAGGCTATTTTGGACAGTCGGACTTGAAGAATACGAGAATTTAACAGGAAAATTGGGTGAGCTGTAGCAAGGGAGAAGAAGGCAACCCACAGATCGTTTGACTGCTGTGGAGGCTCCTTGGGAGCTAGCTGAGCGAGAGCCTGTGACGGGGTCTGGGCGATGGTGACATTTGATGTAGCAAGTTGGGATGCACTGGGGTGCTTCTTCCTAGAGAAGAAGGACATTCTCCTTGCTCTGTTTCCGAGGATGGACGGTATGGCTGGCGAGATTTGAGAAACGAAGAAATTTGAGCTGGTCTAGTATACGAAAAAGAAGTGTTGGATGGGTGTAAGCAAAGGGCGAGCCAGCGTTTTAAAAGAAAGGGATAAAAGAAAGAAAGAAAGAAAGAAATGCGAAGGAGTGCACTCGGTGACGGAGTGCGCTGTAGAGACGGAAGAGATCAGACTCACGGCGGCAATTGTGTGAACGCTGGCAGCGGCAGCAACTGCAACTGCAACTGGTCGACTCGCTATAGACCCAAATGGACCATTCCCATTCGACAATTAATATTTACACACTGTTCGTTTCATTAACACTGCATGCGTTCCACGCCGCTGCCAGTGCGCGCTGCATGCGTGCTCAACGCAGCCATCATGATGCTTTGTCTCCTTCGCAACGGACCTTGATTTGGCACGTGACCACTTCTTGTCGACGCGACGCGACTACATCACTTTTCAAGTCTCTTGCTCATCGTTGTCCATGATGAAGACGCGTCAAACCCTCGACATCCTCACCCAACCAGTTCCTTCTGCCCCTTCCTTGGCCCCTTCTGTCGCCAAGTCTATGCAGGATATATGCGCCAACCTCCTGACCACCACCCAAGATGGCCGCACCGAAGGTCCCTCTCCTCTCTTTCCCTTGCGTCACTAGGCTCACTGCCAATTTCAAAGCACTCATATTGAGTATCGGAAACCCGATTACCATAGGCAGAAATCCCAAACTCTGGTTTGCATCCACAATCTTGCTTTATCCATATGCCAACACTCGCATACAGCTCCTATGTCATTCCCGATATTGTCGTTTCTGGCCTCCATTGCAAGATATATGCGCAAGTCCTGATCTCATATCGTATCTCTACACTGCTCATATCCTCTGTTCAGTGTTTGTTCAGGTGCGGGAGGAATCATCATATCATGCCAGGTAGCCTTGCTGTTTCTTCCCCTCTCCGTGTCCTACTCACACCTGTAGGACTTGTCTACAAATGGTATAATTATAAACGGGCATAAGATCCGCAAGACATCATCTATCCTTATGCATGGAGATACGCTCAAAATCCCAACCTCTCAAGGTATAACATTAACTCTTATTTCTGTTGCTTAACCCAACATTTCCGGTTCAGAATTTCAATGTATCGTAAACTCGAGACATCTGCCTGCTGCCCGACCGTCTACTGTCCTTTCTCAACACAACGCATTCAAAGTATGCCATGACAGAGAGCTTCGAACCTTGGTGATAATCTATTCAGGATTTGGGCCGGTACCGTATCACCTCGCATTGTCTCGGCACTGGCAGTTATGCTTCTGTTCACCTCGCTCTCGATACATCTGCACATCGCCAGGTGGCATGCAAAATCATTCGCCGAAAAGGAGGGAATGATCTGAAAAAGGAGATGAAGGAAGCCACTTTGTTAACATCTCTTCACCACGTACGCATTCCTTTCCCTCCGCAAGCTTCACTGTTAATGTCAATTCCAGCCAAACATCAACAGGGTTTATGCTTTCGACTACGACTCACAGTTCCTTTACATTATGCTTCAGCTATCAACGGGTGGTGATCTCTTCACCTACATCACAAGTCATCCACGGCGCAGGTTATGCGAAGGTGAAGCAAAGTATATAACATTTCAAATGTTCAAGGGACTCCAATACCTGCATGACAAGATGATTTCGCATCGCGGTAAGCTTGCTGTACCATCTAGTTTTCTTGTGGTGCCACCCTCTGCGTTTCTGTACTACTGGTGACGCCATCCAAACACTAACTTACTGACACATACTGATCACAGATTTGAAGGTCAATACCTCTCATTCACTTTCTATCGCGCGTACTGATTCTACCGCTGATACGTTCCTCTTACCCAATTGCCCTTCGCGGTTTCCACTCTCCTTGTTCGTTCTGTTGCCTATCTCCCGACTCAGCCGGAGAACATTTTATTGCATTCCCCTGGCCCATATCCTCGCATCCAGATCGCGGACTTTGGTCTTGCCCGTCCAAGAGCTTACGAAGAAACACTCCACGTTTGCGGTACCATCTCGTATCTCCCCCCAGAAGGTATACGTGCATTGGAAAACAAAAATTTGGGTTATGTGGGAATGCCAGCGGACTGCTGGAGTGCAGGAATTGTCATCTTTGCGATGCTGACGTGCGCCATCTCTCTCCTTCTCTATATCATTTCGATGTGTCCATTGGGTATCTTAATGCATGCTGACGCGTGCATTATGACCGTGTAGGGGCAGTCATCCATTTGATTATAGCGACCCGAGGGATGTGTGTGACGACGATATCATCCCAGATGTACAGGATAGCAAAATCAAAGAAAGTGGTGATCTCGTGGGATTGTCGCAGCCCTCTTCCGTTCAAGACGAAGTAACGAAACAACGCATCCTTGACGGAACAATCTATTTTTGTGAATCTGTTTGGGGTTCACTGAGAAATGGTACGTGTACTGCACGTGCCGTCATCCTGTCTCGGCGTGATAACAGGTAGTTTTTCTGCCTGCGACCACATCGTGCATGCTTTCTCCTGGTACTGACCCTCACCCACGCCATCATAGCGAGAAATCTCGTGACCCACCTCCTCATACCTGATCCGAAAAAACGAGCCACGGTATACGCAGCCCTCAAGAGTTTCTGGATAACCCTGGACCTAGCCGATCTCGAACGGGCGTACCGTGAACGAATTCGCTCCGTCGCTTCATGATATCGGCAACCTGTCCATCGAGGCTTTTTTCTTGCTCTCAATCTTTCCGACTTCGTTTTTTTAAATCTCGGGTGGTGGCGGGTCGCGACGCATTTCATCTCCGATCCCTGTGGTTTGCTTCGCAGCACGCCTTCGCCTTACTTGCACCGCATGTAGCAGCCCCCTGGCTCCTTATCGATCACACCTTATAATATAGATCGTGTCCTTGACTCTCCAACGATGCGTGCATCAAGTTGTATATCGTACAACGATTTGCGATGTCTACCATTTCTTCGTCGGTAATTAAGCCTTCAAGAAGTTGGCGTGGACTAGACGATGACCAATCAAATTCATATCTCCCACCAGACGGATAAGAAACTCACAATGAATGTGATCTGATGCAAATGACGAAATCTGGAATTATGCTGTCAATGCAGTCGTCCGCTAGCGGGCAGCAAATACGCACGAAATAGTAACTGTGATCATACCCTTCTTGACACCTCACCCGAACCTGAACATCATCGTGCCCCGAATCGCGTGCAGCCTTGAGGAATATATCAGGATGGAGTTGGTATAGGAATCTATCCGCAGTTCCCTGGAAGCACCGTCAGTATATAATCGTGTTCCCAGTGTGGATATAGCTGATGGCACACATAATCGATGAGGATATTAATTGCTCCCTTCACTCGTTTCACAAGGGCGCAAGCATCATAGGTCTCCTCCCCTTCTTCCAGCCCACGCGCGAGGTACCCGGTGAATGCCTTGTTACCCCAAGGGACAGCGGTCGGCTCACAAATAGGGGCGAACGCGGAGCACGAACGGTACTGCTTTGTGCCTGCGATCAAGGAGTTGAGATAAATGGTAAGCGCACCGTGGCCACCCATGGAGTGACCAAAGATAGACTGGCGAGAGAAATCCTGACAGCATCCCGTGTGAACGTCCGTGGCATCGATCGGAAATGAGATCCGGGCGGACGTACGATAGGAATCCCTGCAGCCTCAATGATCTCTGGTAACTCCTTCGTGACGTGGTCCAGCATGTTGTAATTCTTCATCCACTTGGACCTGGTGGCATTGAGGTAGAATCCGGCGCCTGATTGTGGCGTGGTCTCATCAGTACACACGAGAATCCTCGAACCATGTTATTGGACTTGCCAACTCCAAATTCCCAGTCGGCGTCTTCGCCCTCTATCCCAGCTCCCCGAGGAGACGTGTCGGGAAAGAGAATCGCGATACCTTCTGTTCCTGCATCGTGCGTGAATCCACCCTTGTGCGCACTACAGCGATTGTTAGCCATGTCAACACGAGGACACGCTCGTAGATTGCTGCAGATCGCTCACCCATTGTCCTCGTTGCAGGTCAGTCCAGCCAAGTAAACCAGGACGGGCACCTTCCCATGGTCCGCATGGACGGGGAGGAAGAGGTTGAAGTGGGCATCGAGGTCACCAAGGACAGCGGACTGGCACAGAATATAAGGATGATCCAGATATGGGTCCGCGATGGATATCTGATCGCGATTGAATGCCTGACTGAGCGGCAGCTCACCTTGAACTTGTACTTTGTCAGTGACCCCTCGTAATGCTTGCTTGTGGATACTATCTCGAGTTTGGCAACCATCTGAACGATTTTTGTATGACTGGTGATCACAGTAGATTTTTCAGGATGGCAGGCTAACCCGATGGTGATAAGGCATATCAGTTTCTCTCAGGCCCATTTATGACTGACGCTGGATCCTAAGAATACAATATGGGCGCCCGACAATTCTGTGACCGACTCGGAGTCACGTCTTCAAGTTTCCCACCGGCAGACTGCTCAAGCATCTTTCAGTCGGCGGGAAGTTGAAACCAAGACGACTCGGAAATGTCATACAGTCATGCTTGGATCAATTCTGCCAGAGATAAATGTTTGACGGTCTTTTCTAAGGTATAATTAGAATGATAGTGGGTAAGTAGCAATAGAGTATATCGTCGACTGCAGTGATCCATCGAACCTGGACAAGAAATCATCGTGTGTCACAGGCGTGGCAAAGGGGACCTTGCTTGAGACTCAGTGCGAGTGCGAGGTTCAGTAGGGGCACTAGTACTCGGTGAGTTTGGGTTCCCGCGGTCTTGCGAATCCGCCATCCGCCCAGCAAGTTGCCCAGCGGAGTCAGATATGATGCACCTTGCTTCGGTGTGTTCCTGGGAGCCTTCACTCTCAGTAACGGTAGAACAGCCTCCCTGCCCTTGCATCTCCAAGCGTGTCTCTGGTCGTTCTTCAGGACAAAGATAAGAGGGACCAGATCGAGAGGATGGAGCGGAAGTGGTTGGCCAGAGGACTTCCTCTACCCTCCACCTTTCCTCGTCCGAAGCTATGGGTTTCATGATATCTGCGTTATCCGCCTTGTTAGCCTCAGCTCTCTTCCCCGTCTCTTCCTCGCCAACCCAGCCAACCCATTTCCCGTCAACAACGTATCCTTCCTCCTCTTCCACCCGTGCTAACGAGTCTGCGATGCTCCCGTAAAACCTCCCCGCGCTAAAGCCTACGTCTTTCTTGACGATGAAAGTAGGCATATCACTGAAACCTGATCGTCGAGGGAACATCAATGCATTAATAATAATAAATTGAGGACACGAAGGAAAACATACCTGCAATGCTTGTGATATTAGCTGCCAGCCCACCTGTCCAACCAACCAGGTCGAGGTGATTCACATTGTGTAGGGTACCAAGATATGTACCCCATTGTGCTGATTGTACGGATACCAAACCATCGTTTGGCCCTTCTTGTGCTGCTATGATGGAATGGGGATACCTATGAGGGAGGACATATTTCGTCATATCTCTTTTCAAGGGGATGACGGACTACACTCACTTCCAAGTATCAAGTAATCCGGGTTCATATTCTGCTCCCCAACTAAAGTATCGTACACCTTCAATATCCGGTGTGTTGTCATTGAATTCGCTCATTG
>JBBPNX010000052.1:0-53910 GCA_038091155.1 Harrya chromipes
ATCGGACGACAGTGGTCACAGACTGAGTGGGATGAGTCGGACATCATGTTCAAAACTTATGCCAAGTAGGCGGTAATCACCAACGGCTCTGTATGATCATGCATATCATGCTATTTCTTATTTCTACCTGCATGATGCACGTCTACGTAGATCAACCACCTCTCATGGAATTAAGGGGATCCATGTGCCAACTCGACGCCGATAAGATTCATAGTCGTTGCCAAAGAATTGTACCAGAGCCTTCTCTTCAACTGCAAGAATAGTCAGACAAAGAACTAGGTAGAGCGGGAGACAGACCTCGTGTGCGTCGGTAGAAGAACCTCCAAAGGATTATGGCGAAGCCCACGAAGCTGACCGGGTTTTGTAGCACCATTTGCGTGCCTAAAGCCCAGTAGAAAAAACCGGTATATGAAGGATGACGGAACCAACTGGCGCGACCTGGGGTCAAAATCAGATAGTCGCGACACAAAAATATGGGCTTACGCGTATACTCCGTCGGTCACCAGTTGATGAGTGTCCCGTTTGCGGAGTGCCACTGAATGTGAGAAGTTGGCAGCTGCATGCATCATTGCAGTTGTCCTCAATGCCTGCCCAGCAAATACGAAAGCGATACCTATCATACTTACTCAGGAGAATGTGAAAAGAGGCTGCACGAGTGACACACCGATAGTGGACAAGTATGAGGACGACTTGGATGAGGGAAAGAAGAACAGAGTAACAAGGTATTCGACGAGCGCGGTGCCATTTGCGATATGATACATTGCACCATTTTCAAGCAAAAATGCTGATTCAATATAAGTAAGCCATGGAATCAGGTGTTGCAAAGAATGGCGACGTGCTCACAATCCACGCTACACTTTTCTAGATTCCAACCTGCCGTCACTGCGAACTCGCCCCAATGGAAAGCCGACCATGCTGAAACAAAGAATCCGAGCTGATATGTGGCCCACCAGGGTGATGGGAGGCCACCTTGTAAGAAAAGGCAAAACCCAAGGGCAAAAGAACCCCCGAGCAAGAATGATATCGTGGACGTGGCGAGCGGGGTATTCGGAATGTTGCCATGTGTCTCTATGGTCACAGGAGTTGTCGTCAGTGGGTGTTTCATGTTGCTGCGTTCCTGCAGGCTTCGTTCGAAGACATCGACTTGGATGTCTTGCATGGTAGAGGAAATGATAGCAATATGTATACAAAGACCACATTGTCGCTTATTCTTGCCTTTATTGGGAAACGTCATCAGGCTTGCATTTTCTAGGTAGCCGCCACTGAGTCTGCCTCTTGGTTAGGCTTAGCAGGCCATGCTGCGTTGTCGCTTTCCCCAAAAATGTAACGCTCGTCGTGCCAGTTTTGGCCTGCCCGTACATCATTTCTTTACGTCCGTGGCTCGAAATGAGACTTCCAGCACAAGGAACATGGCACTTGTGGCTCACATTGGTATGTACGACGAATTGTCTCACGAATGCCGCGTCTGATGCTCTCTCGTAGACTCCGGAAAAACGACGTTGACGGAATCTATTTTGCACAAGTCATCATATATTCCATCACCCGGCTCTGTCGACAGTGGTAGCACCACCACTGACTTCCTACCCGCTGAGAGGGAGAGAGGCATAACTATACAGTCCGCAAGCATACCGGTTAAATGGAAAGACTGGAATTTCAATCTAATCGACACTCCAGGCCATGCTGACTTTGGTATGGAAGTCGAGAGTGCTAGTCGCGTGGTCGACGGTGCCGTTGTGTTAATAGACTCGGTTGAGGGTGTCGAAGCGCAAACGAAGGGTGTATGGAACCAGCTATCCAAGTGCGCATTCCGTATAATCGTCTGATTCCACATCAATTCCGACATCTACCGTTTACAGATACAACGTAGCAACCCGCATGTTATTCATGAACAAGCTTGACCGACCAGGAGCATCTTTCAGATCCTCATTACTATCCCTCTTAACCCACAGGCTGCATTCGAATCCTTTGGCAATTACACTCCCTTTGGCGTCTATGAACCCGGAAAATTATTCTCGGGCAGAGCCTGGCATTGAAGGTTTGGTGGACCTTTTGAAGTGGGAGCTTTGGAAGTGGACAGAAGATGGAAGTCACACTCGCCATCCCCTCCCTCTGGTCAGACATTACCTAGAACTTGGGGAGATATTCCCGGCCGATCATCCGATCATCCCTCACCTGGTACCTGCTCGAGCAGCGCTTTTGGAAAACCTTGCGATGTTCTCAGAAGATCTCATGGATCGACTCCTTGACTTCCCATCAGATCCATACTCTTATCTCAATATAGATTCCACGGAGATAATACCTCACTTGCGAAAGGCGACTCTCGAGAATCAAATTCTTCCTGTGTTATGTGGTTCTGCCGTCAGAAGTATCGGTACGGAGCTGGTCATGGATTATGTTGGACACTTATTGGCAAGTCCTCTGGATGTGCGCTTGCAAGCTGAATCTCCGGACGCTCCGGTGCGCCTGTTGGCTTGGAAGGTTGCATGGGACAAACGAAAGGGATGGATGACATTTGTGCGAGTGTACGCAGGTGAGTCGAACACCCTTTGCAGTGCCTCTTTCCAACATCCTTGTCATTCAGGAACCCTCAAGCCCCAGAGAACCATATACAATGCCAACACAGGTCAGAAAGAGCAGATATCAAAGCTTCTCCTATTGTACGCCTCAGAAGCAGAGGAAGTAGAGTCTCTCCCATATGGCTCCGTTGGAGTCGTTCTCGGTCTCAAGCACACTCGCACTGGGGATACCCTTGTTGACACACGAAACGTCGGAAAATCTAATTCTTCTCGAATGTCACTTCGAGGGGTCACACCGCCTCCGGCCGTTATGTCAGTCTCAGTGATACCTAATTCCCACTCTGACCTCGACCCGGTCCAAGAAGCCATTCGTTCTTTGATTCGCACAGATCCCTCGGTCCGCATGGACAACCAGGAGGGCCAAATTCTTGTCCATGGCCTCGGTGCCTTGCATCTGGAGATCATCGAAGCTCGACTGAGAGACGAATGGGGCGCCAAGTTCGAATTCGGTAGTCGTCAGGTCAGCTACCGAGAATCTGTGAATTCCAGTCTCCCAGCACGGCAGGAAGAATGGTCAACAGAAATCGCTGGTAAAACGACGACCGTCAAGATTGCGTTGTCAGTAGCCCCTCTTGAAGACGACGAACAAGGTGATCCAGCATTCGATGGTAATCTCGTGTTGGACACTTGTGGCAACCCATTCAAAGCCCCCGATTCATATTCAAGCCAACTCGATCCGCTGGCGAACCTCGCGCGTGGCATTGCAAGTGCGCTCTCCAGTTCCCCTCACACAACTCTCCCGCTGTCCAATGTCAAGGTCCAAGTAGCGCAATTCACTCTACCGCATCAAGCACCGCCATCCATCCTCACTGGCGCAAGTTCATACATATTACGCTCCAAGCTTAGAGAGGCGGGAATGGGACCTATCCTCGAACCTTATATTAACCTCAAAATATCCGTCCAAGTAGATTCCCTCGGTAAAGTTGTCAAGGATATCACTGAGCACGGTGGTGAAGTTCTCAACCTTGCCAGTTCGACTGTAGTGGTCGACGAGGATGGCGACCCTTATTCCTCGGATGGACTATATATCCCTCCTGAGGAACTCTCGCCTTCATCGACTTCTCTCAGGACGTCTTCAGTGACCTCCGCTGGGCGACAAACAGAGCAAACAATATATGTCACCGCTCCGTTGAGTCGAATGCTAGATTATTCGACACGATTGCGCGCGTTATCTGGAGGCCATGGCAGCTTTGATATGACGAACGCTGGATTCCGACACGTAGCAGAGCCTCGCAAATTAGAGATATTAAGAGAAATTGGGCGAGCGTAATACATGATAGACTGTTTTGCATTGGTTGATATCATCCTAGAGCAATTCCCTCACTTCATCCGCATCTCCAAATAATATTGCTCCATCCATGTCGTCGTCATCATCAGCCGTCATAGCATGCATGTGACCCGCTGCATTGAGTGTCTGACTGAAGTTTATCAGGTCATCGTCGCTATAACCATCTTCTCCGATTCTTGATATTGCATCCTGGAAGAGAGGGACTGGAGGAAGGGTTTTTTCTCTTGTAAGGGGTGCTTCGCTCGGCGCCCTGTCATACTCTGGAAGAAACAATGGTGTCTTCGCTCTCTGTCCTGCTATGATAGATCCGCTCGGCGTTGGCTCGAGACTCACGCGTTGAAGTGACGTTCCGAGACCGACTGACTGCGGCCTAGTTTCCACGCGTAGAGGCGGCCACGGCTCCACGACTACACAGAGACAATGGCCGGATATATGAAAAGATTGGTATTTGAGCTTGAGGAGGGGTTTTGGTTTCTTTTCTTCTTCCTCCACGACGAGCTCGAAATCCTCAGTATCGGGAGCCAGCCTTGGTCGGTCCGTCGCGTCCCATGCAACAGCATCTCCATCCCTCATTGACAGGTCAACTTCCTCAGTCGCTGTATCTTGCGTGACATGCGGTTCGGTTTGCAAACCGGCATCTCCTGAAGATCCTTCATCCGTGTCAGGAGGCGGAGAATCCATCATAATATCTTGACGCATACAATCCACCTCGTCGACATTCTCTTCTTCCTGGCATATGATGCGACGTTGCTTTCGTACCGGGCGGGGCTCTCTTGGTATGGGATCAGCGTCATCCACGTCTTCTTCCGTTTCTTCGGCGATCCATTCATCCTCGTTAAGATCATCAGAAGAGATTTTGCTTTTCCCTTTACCAGTGGTCTTGGCACGTTTACGCTTGCTCTGCTTGGTAGAGGCCCGAGCTCTCTGCGGGGAACTCCGGTCTGCAGGTCGTGGCGAGGTAGGTTTGGTGATTACTTGTGTATGAAGGGGTGCAGTGACAAAATATCGAGACTAAAGGACCTGATGAGCTTGAGTCTGGCTGCTAGATCGCTACGTTTTCCTACCTTGAAAAGAACAGTGTGAGGTTCGGTCTTCCGAAAGAAATAAGCAAACTGGTAAGTTTCTACAATGCGACTGAACAAACAGTAAAGGGAATGGAACGGACACGGACCTCCACGGTGGACTTCCACAGTCCCTCGTTTAGAACCAGGTGCAGCTCCCGAATCAAAGTGAACATCCTTCTCTGCTTGAAGTTTCGGGATGACTCTGCGAGAAACTGGTCAACGAAAGGAAAACGTTGAATTGGGATTGGTCAACGCACAATGGCCTCAAGTCCGCGAGTACGTGTTGCAGGACCACATCCGACATCCAATCAATGTGCCGTTCATCAAGGTAAAGCTTGACAAAATGTTCCATCAGACTGACGGACAAAACACAGAAAGTCACCCAGAATTACTGACGAATAGTGGGAGAGTAACGTTCGTTGATATGCGTAAATAGTATGCATTTCTTGGCCGAAAGGTCATAGTTGCGAACTGGAACCGTAAGCAAAAAAGTAGCCAAATTCAAGTAGCGGAGCCTGCGGAGGTCGAGTGTGTGGTAATAGTTTTGCTGTAAGTTCGACGCACAAATGCGATTCAACCAGTGCTGAGCGAAAAGACGACGGAACAAGTCAAGATTTCAATGCCCGGGTACAGTGAGTACTAATACAAATTTACACGTCGTTAACATCGACACCGGGGCCTGAGATTATGACCTTGATGACACCCTTCCCGTCATCGCTCTTCCCATTACGGGTTGTTCGAAATGCCACAGGAGTGTCCTCGAATGAGAACCTAATGTGGTGTTTTATCAGCACAGGAGAAAAGGTTCGCGCAGAAACTGACCGATGTGAAACTAAAGGCTTCAGGTTTATCCTGCCTTGAGCGACTAGAGCAATGGCTAACGGATAATCTCCAGGCTACAGCCAATTAGCTCGAGGAAATTGATGGAAACAAAGAAGAAACGAACGCCGTAGCGGAAGGACCCTTTCATGACTATCTCTTTCACGATCACGGCGGTCATATCAATGGTGATGTCGGATGGGCCCATGCCGACCTTGGATACTACGGTGAACAGAATTATCATCGGATAGAACATGCCCAGAAACTCACCTGCACGTATGTCCCTCCAGTTTTCACGATGTGGATGCCAGTCTGAATGGAAATCTCGGCGCCGGACGCGTCGACAACAAGATCGATAGCATTAGGACCATGCTCTGCGATACCAAGTTGTTGTCTCAGCGTTGCCGCCGATCTTCTAGAATATTCATTTTTACTCTCGTTTTGTGCTATCGGTGGAGGCTGGTATACGTCTGTGGCAGCATAAGATTTCGCAAAATCAAGGCGACTCGATACGATGTCGACTGCAATAATCCGGGACGCTCCAAAGGCCTTAGCGACAGCCATGCAGAGGATACCGACGGGACCGCAGCCGAATACAGCGATCGACTGATTTGCCTTGAAGCCCCCGAGTTTCGACAGTGCATGGACGGCGACAGACAGCGGCTCTATCTTGAGTAGTTGAGGTAAGTCACGGCGGGAAAGCTCCTTATGTGATATTTCCCACCATTGCGCCATCCTCGAGGGTAAGATGAGGGGGAAGCAGATAAGCAAGATCCGAGGGAACAGCGTAATAGCGACCGAGGGTGCCGTCAGTGGGTGGAGTAGCTGCAAACTTGACATTGGGGCACAACTAATATATATAACACCATCAATCATCTGCACGCCACAGAATGGACAGTGAGTGACCGACCTGGTATCTCCCCTCCTTGCAAGCATCACACTTCTTGCATGTAGCACCGGGCTCTATGGCAACACGGTCGCCTGGTTTAAGGTGGGTCACGGAAGACCCGACTTGGAAAAAAAAAGTGCTAATGGTCAGCCTGGAAGTCACCTGATGTTCGGCTTGAATGATACCTTTGGAAACAACCCCAGACGACTCGTGGCCGAGCACCTAAATTGTAGGGTAGATTAGTACATGAATTGATTTTCGTTAGGACAACTAACCATGTCAGACCCAGGCAGGAGAATAAGGGGCCCAATTCTTCCATGCTCGAGGAAGTGAATCTTGAATGAAAGTTAAATGAAGTTAGAAGTATGATCGTGACCAAATTACATCAGATCCACAGATCCCTACAGGTTCGATGTTACGAATCAGGTCAGCAGAAGGAGCAAGGGTCCAGCCTCACCGGTCTTCTTCACTTCCACAAGGACGTCGTGAGCATCGACTGGCTCAGAGTGGTGAGTTTATGTTGCTAGAACCGAGTGGTGTTGTCTTGGACTTACTTTCTGGAATCGGACGTGGCTCGAATGCTGCGTTGTGAACCTGTTTGAGGACGAAGGATGTATTGTCTGAGAACGACATCCTGGCAGGATGAGAGGAACAGAGACTGAGAGGGATGAACTTGACTATAAGTGTACTGTCCCCGGATCAGGCCTGGATGCCGGCCCGTGAGCTTGTTCAGATGACTTGTTCAGGCAGATTCAAGCTAGGCATGACGCCGTAGGACGTGATCTAACAAGAGGGCACATGTTACCGCACGAAGGTCGTTCAAGTTGATTGGGGGGGAACAGGCGACTTTGATCGGTAGGGCCCAAATACTGGAGAGACGACTTGAACGTTGACGCCACGGCAAGAACAGGGCAACTCACGGCCCGGCCCGGGTAAGTTGATGCACATGATCCCGCCCCTTGCATCGAACTCGGAGGTGTCAAAATTCTGTTCTATTTCTAACTATTTTTTCTGTCGTTTCCAGCGCTACCCAGGATTTGGCTTCGATGAATCTCACCCATACTGGTTTCTGGGAGTGAATGGTCTTGTATGGGGTACCATTGGCTCATGCAATCCCACGCAAAACAATACCCCTCATGGCATCCGCGCAAAAATCCCCACACAAGAGAAAACAGTACATAGATGACAACCTGCAGGGATGGTTCAAATGATTACGACAACGTTGGACTTGTCAGATCGCTCCCCAGCGTGCGATTCATAGTCTAATGGAATGTTGGGAAAGCCCCTGTGGCGTGTGTGGGCTCGAACAATTGCGCAATGATGGCCAAGATCACACATAATTATTCACAAGCAATTGGATGGTAGACCACGGAAGGGGACTAGTGCGGATTTGAGGATGAGCGCATTCTCATGAGGAACCGACTAACAGGAACCGATTAGTACTGATTAGATAAGTTGCAATCGACTCAGGGCCGGGCATCACGAATATCTCAAAATCTCGCTTGTCCAGTTATCATCCCCATCTCCCTCTTTCTTTCCTTCCCCCATACAGAATGGTGCTCTCCAGCGTGCTCGGTTTCCCTCGCATCGGTATTCCACTCATCTCACTCACTACTAGTCCGATCACCACTGACACCACCTCATCCAGGTGCAAACCGTGAAGTTAAAAAGGCCGTCGAGGCTTACTGGGCGGGGAAGATTTCCGCTGCTGATCTCCAGAAGGCTGCCGCTGATGTCAGAAAGACCAGCTGGAACAGCCTTAAGGAACGCAAGGTTGACCTGATCCCAAGGTGTGTTGTTCGCTTCGTGTTCGCTTCCTTCGTTGTTGCATATACTCATCCTTCCCCAGTGGCGAGTTCACGCTTTACGATCATGTCTTGGACCATTCAACGGCTTTCAACGTCATTCCTAAGCGCTATATCGGACTCGGTCTGTCCGATCTCGATGTCTTTTTCGCCATGGGTCGTGGACGTCAAACCGATGGTGTTGATGTCCCCGCTTGTGAGATGAAGAAATGGTTAGTAATCTAGCTCACACCCTTGTTGCTATCACTCACTCACACTACATTTAGGTTCGACTCTAACTATCACTATGTTGTCCCAGAATTCTCCGAGCAGACTGATTTCAAGCTGTTGTCTAACAAAGCGCTTCAGGGGTATACCGAAGCCAAAGGACTGGGCGTCATTACCCGTCCAGTGATTTTGGGACCGATCTCTTACCTCGTTCTCGGGAAGGCCGCCAAAGAAGCATCTCCCAACTTCCAACCCATTTCCTTGCTCCCCAAGATCTTGCCCGTCTACAAAAAATTGTTGTCGGAGCTCAAGGCTGCTGGTGTCGACTCCGTCCAGGTTGACGAGCCAATTCTCGTTCTGGACAAAGGATTGGAACTTGACAAGCAGTACGCTACCGCATACGCTGAGCTTGTCCCCGTCGCTCCTAAAATTGTGTTGACGACCTACTTCGCTCGTCTGGATTCGAACCTCAACTTTATCGCCAAGCTTCCTGTGGCTGGTCTCCACATTGATCTGGCCCGCGCACCCGGACAACTCGATGCAGTCCTGGATGCAGTTAAATCCACCCAGATTGTTCTCTCTCTTGGCGTCGTTTCCGGGAGAAATATATGGAAGACCGACTTCAATGTTGCAATCAAGCAAGGGCAAAAGGCCATTGATACTCTTGGGCAAGACCGCGTTATTATTGCCACCTCGTCCTCTCTCTTGCACACTCCCGTAACCTTGGCTAATGAGAAGAAGTTGACCGCACAACAGAGGGACTGGTTCTCCTTTGCCCTGGAAAAGGCCGCGGAAGTTGCGACCGTCGCTGCAGTCCTTTCTGGTTCTCAAGACGCAGAGGTGGCGGCTGCTTTGGAGGCGAATAAAGTTTCCATTGCCAAGCGTCGTGAATTCGAACACACTTCCGATGATGCCGTACGCAAGCGTGTCGCTGCTGTCGAAGAGCACATGTACCACCGCAAGAACCCATTCGCTACTCGCAAGCAGATTCAGGCTGAGAAGCTTAAATTACCCAAATTCCCCACGACCACTATAGGCTCCTTCCCTGTGAGTATTTTTCTATCGTGGCTGGAACGACAAGGTTCTGACGACTTCCTGAAGCAAACCAACGAGATCCGTAGTGCTCGTGCCAAACTCGGCAAGGGGGAGATTACCGAGGCCGAGTACGAGAAATTCATCGAAAAGGAGATAGACGAAGTCGTTCGCTTCCAGGAGGAGGTTGGCCTTGACCTTCTCGTTCATGGTGAACCAGAGAGAAACGACATGGTCCAGTACTTTGGCGAGAAATTGAGTGGTTTTGTCTTTACTCTGAATGGTTGGGTCCAATCTTACGGTTCTCGGTGAGTTGCCCGACTTACATTGTCAGCTTGACCTGATATGCTTCCTGCAGCTACGTCCGACCCCCGATCATCGTTTCCGACGTTAGCCGCCCTGAACCTATGACTGTGAGGTGGAGCAGCTATGCACAAAGTGTCACCACCAAGCCCGTCAAGGGTATGCTTACTGGCCCCGTCACAATCTTGAACTGGTCGTTCCCTCGCGAAGACGTGCCACGCAAGTTGCAATCGCAGCAATTGGCATTGGCATTGCGTGACGAGGTTGTTGATCTCGAGAAGGCTGGCATCGCTGCCATCCAGGTTGATGAACCAGCTATCCGAGAGGGCGTATGTTGATTCCTAAATATAACGAGCCAGCTATCTGACATCTATCCTAGCTACCTCTTCGTCGTGCTGACTGGGATGGGTACCTGGAGTGGGCTGTCGACACCTTTAAGCTCGCTACAGCTGGTGTCCGTGATGATACCCAGACCCACTCCCACTTCTGCTACTCCGACTTCGGCGATATCTTCCCGTCTATCCAGCGCCTTGATGCTGACGTGATCTCTATTGAATTCTCGAAGAGCGACATGAAACTGTTGCACACTTTCAAGCAGTATGGGTATTCTAACGAGATCGGTCCCGGCGTCTATGACATCCACTCCCCACGTGTTCCCAGCGAACAGGAGATCATAGACCGTCTCCAGGCCACCCTTAGCATCATTCCTAGTCACTTGGTATTCGTCAACCCTGACTGTGGCCTGAAGACGCGTGGCTGGAAAGAGACCAAAGGTGCACCATTTCCCTTCTCTACACGTCGAAGTGAACTGAATTATCATTCTTCCCAGCCTCTTTGGAAAACCTAGTCAATGCTGCTCGCTGGGCTCGCAAGAATGCTGCCTGAATTTCTGTCGTTGCGCTTCAACAGCGCCCATGAAGCGGTTAATTTATCAGGGCCTTCTCGTACAGGAGGGGGGCCTTGCACTTGACCCTGGGTAGTTGTGTTGCGATTATATCATGTCCGGTCCGGTGAGAGCATCGAAGGGACAGTGCGGATGGATGCTGCTTTGTGGGCCTGTCAGGTGTCTCCTTGGGAAGCAGGAACTTGACGTGATTTCGAGTGTAGTAGTCGGATTTCAACAATCCTTAATGTACTGTATTTTGACTCCAGCGTGTAGCCAGAGCACATCTTCAAAATCGTGACGTTAGTATGGCTTGCCACAGAGTGAACACCAATAAAAAGTAGTCCAAGTTTCCACACCATCGCGGGACGGGCAGATGGTCCCTTGAAATTCATGTAAATACTGTCCTCTAATGCAACTTGAGAGATGTGAAGGGAGTGAAAATTTATGCGAGGTGTTAAGTAGCAGAAGTGCGATGAATATGCAGCGGGCCCGGGCGAGTCCAGTGAGTATGCTAATGCTAAAGTTAATCAGTGGTCGTTAATCGATCATGCACAGTTGAGCCTCGTGTATTTATTGTAATAGAGAATATCCTGATGAGCGATGCTCTCCCTGCGACTGAATTTGCGTCAAGGCAGTGTGAAGAAGAGAGAAAGATGAACGCACACTCGATGGTCTACGTGCCTCGTTCTTCCCGCGAGCGAACACACCGAGCAATCTTGGCCGAAGCTGAGGATGTTTTCCACTGGGATCGTGAGCGGGTGGATCTAATTCTGTGGCTTCCGGTTCATCCACGAGCGTCGTCCCGGTCAAGCTGTTGGAGGGGGTAAAGGTACCGGGCATACCCCCGCTCGACGACGATCTCCGTGGAGCATGCTCCCTTATCGTGGAATCAGTCTTTTTCCCTCGCAGGATGAATTTCTTTGACGAGGGGCGAGAATCACTTTGCGAAGTGTTTTTGGATTGAATGAGCTTCGTCTTTGAGAATAGTTCACGAGCAACCGGAAGGACCGGGACGAGTGGCTGATGAAAGGCCATACGGACCCAACCTCTCCAAGTGAGGTCACTGGGTATGAATTGATCGACAAGCTCCTCAAACTATGACAACTCGGTGAGTAACAATGCAACGTGAGATGGACAAGGACACATACACTCCAAGTCTGGTTGCGAAACTCCAACGTGTGGGTACGAATCCTTGCGTCGCGGCACTCGAAGGACTCCGCCTTCATCATGCTTAGTAAGAGTTCGATGCTAGATCGATAATTTAGGCAAAGCGAATCAGACCAGCCTGTCACCGACCTTGAAATTCGCACAAGAATAAAGGTTTTCTGCGAGGAACGTGTTTTCATTTCCGCAGCGTCGTCTTTTTCAGGTTGGTCTTCTCGATTCGCTTTCTTGACACTCCAAGTATCCTCATTGACGTACGGGTCTGGCGTCGTAGCGCGGCCAAAGGACGTATCAATCGGCGTCTTCGTGGACTCAGCAGCTGCGCTACGTAAATCGGTGAATGATCGAGAAGACCCCAATTTTCTCGAGTTGGGAGCAAGTCTGTTCGAATCCAGGGATCCACGTGGCTTTTGCAACAACAAAGCCGATTCCAAAGAAGATCTCGAGGGAGGCTGTTCTGAGGGACCGTGCAGTTCAGGCAAGTCGGCGATTGTATGTTGCGTGTGTGTTTGATTCCTCCCCCGCCGAGCGGGCCAGACATATTCCATGATACGCTGGCCAAGGCGAGCATCGAGTTGTAGACGGATAGGATGAAAGTCGAGTTGGAACTTCTCATAAATTGTAATCCCTCCGACAGGCGCCAACACCATCCAATCAGCGTCCAGAAAAAGATCCCTCTGTCCACGCGATGAGAACTTTTAAAAATGCTCGATAATGGATATACCTTATACAGTGGATGGTTAGAAGGTTCCTCGTATTTCGTGACGATTTCTGTCCAAACCGCATTTGGAGACCCATCGAAGGCCTGCAGGTTGCCAACAGTCAAGCGGTTGGCAGTGGAACAGTCTTGTTTGCTCAACCACGAAAAGTCTATAGTTCGTACGGCAAGTTTCGCGAGCAGGTCCCGGTTTTCGTCCAGCATTCTCCAAGAAATTTCTGACGAGGAAGCTTGTAGAAGGAGAGCAGATTTCTGATCCGAATGACCATCAGTCCTGCTCTGAGCTAACCGGATCGCGTCGAAAACCAAGTTAAGCTCTTCGACTAGTAGGAAGATGTGAGCTTTGAGTTTCAGGGTCTGCAACTTCGTCTGGGGACGGTCCTCCCGCATTTGACCACTGACGTCGTCGTGCGTCTCCAGCACGGTTCTGAGGCGAGTCTGAAGGTCGGAGACTACGGTAGCAGCGGACCTCAAGTCCGTGAAATCATATGCAAATAGCAGAGTTTCCAGTTTTTCCAGACGTGCTTTGTGTGCGACATCCGAAAATAAGACCAGATGCGTGATGATGTTGGAGATGAACTGGAAATGCCGATCGTTTGCCGATACAGTGAAGCGGGGAACATGGACTTGCACCAGATCCTGATGTCCAAAAAGTTAGTAACAAGGAATGGCACCATATCAAATACTCAACAGTGTCGTTCTGTAAGTGTGCCTGCCTTCCTCCGTGTATTTGCTCCGTCCTCGAATGAGCGGCGGAAGCGACGTTGTTGCGAAGTCTGAGTCGGTTAAACCGATCATATTGGCAATTCGCGTTGGTTTGAGGAACAATGCGGTCGAAGGAAACGCTCTCGCAACGATAATCAAGTAGCACTTCCAGAGGAACTGAGCCATTGTCATAGGGGTCGGAGTCGGCTGGACAGAAGGTTTGAAGGCCATCTAATGACATGTAGTTCCTTTCGGAGATTGAGAATCAACCAAAACCTCATACAAAGCTGTTGTACCTGTGCATAATATGGCCACTGACGGGATCTTCCAAATTGGATGCATCCATAATTTTGAAGACCTGCAACTTGGCCTGTACTGCGGCGAGGATCACGACCGCTTCCGTATTAGCGTTGACTAAGGGATCTTCGCTCCGCAAAATAATTTGAGGCTTCAACAGAAGGCAAAAGTGCCTTTTTCGAAGAATAACACCTTCCTCCCATCCCTCCAAAGGTTTAACATCAGCTGGGTCAGAAACAACGTTCGTTTGGATGTCAAGGGAGGTGCTACCCCGTCCTCCGGCTAACATTCTGCGCAAGGCGGAGGCAGCTACTTGTGCGGCACCGATAGATGCCTTAGATTTCTCGGTAGCGGGACTAGTTACTTGAGAAACCATAGCCTCGGCTTGTTCTCGGATAAACTTGACAGCACTATCGGACGTGGTCAATACAAGTCAGATATACAGCTACATTCGCCTACCGAGTGGCCATATGGTATTCATACCCACGACGGGCTCTGGAGCAGTTGTAGTACTGGATTAAAACCTGTAAGGCGGATTTAGATCCGATACCCCCAAAAGAAGACAAAACCCTACATCGCGAACAGCACCGCACATGAACAGGTTCGGGGAATGTACCTGGTAGACATTCTCGAAATCCGCCCACTCATTAGCGGAGACCATTTCAGCTGGCATATAATAGCTCTCGACATTGCTCTTGCGTGCACCCTCCGGACATTGGTCTACCCCTTGTAGATGATTTATGTAGTTTTGGAGAAGGATGATCATTTTATCCAAGGGATATCGCCTCTGAAACGTAGATCAATAACACCTTCCACGGCTTCTACGATTCAAGCGGACCTGGACATGCTGGCCTGCCTTTGCTTCCTCCTCTGCCATATGTTGCAACTTTAAAATCCGTCGTTCTGCAAGGAGAATCTCTACCTGTGGGACAGCTAGAGTAAAACGGAAGAATTGAAGTTGTTTGATATTGATGAGTGAAACTAATTCTCACATGGCTCGCTCCCGAGTAAACATGTATGAGTGTCTTCATCGCCAAATTTACTGTTTTCTGCTTGGATCTCGGCGGCATGCAAGTTCTTCTTGAGATAAGTCACCTTTGGGCTGGAAAGTACTGGAAATAGCTGGATTTCCGGAAGAATATGCGCGGGTGACCAATCCGTCTCGACAAAGTCATCACTATTGAGCCACGAGGGAGGAACTGCCGAACATGAAGAAGGAGCTTGGTTCCTGTTGCCATTGTGGGAGTGGGCGGAAAGGGGCACCGATTGTTTCAGAGGCTCCGGGAAAACAGCCAACATAGCACGAAGGTCCACGTTCTTGAGAACAACCTCGGCAGCATAGAAAGGTTTATGTCGCACAACTTGAATACTGTCAGGAACTTTACCCGGAGCGACCGTTTCCTGGTCCCTTTGGTGCATGTCGGCTTGAAAGTGGCTGACTTTGGCCTTTAAGCCTACAATAGTTGTGGTCCCATCTTCCCACGACTCTCTACTGTCATCGATGTAAGCGTGGGTTATGAACAGCTCTGGTATCGAGATTCGGTATTTGAGCGTTGCTAAGTGGCGCGCAAACTTTGGCGATGGTGGCTTCCGGGTGTAAAGGGAACCTTGTCTAATTGGCAAGGATAGTCCATTGTCAAACAAACCCCACCACGACCAGAAGCTCGCAAATGCCTTCGGGGTGAGATGAAAGCTGCTGGGTCGGGGACCAGAGGTTGATCCTGGTCGAAGAGCTGAAGTTACTGAAATCGAAAGATGGATGAAGTTTGACCGGAAACCGTGATAAGAATCATGCTCGACCTGCACTTGCTTGAGCGAACTCGCAACAAGCTCTGGATGAAACTAACCTGTGGTTCTGAAGGATCAAGTTTGACCAGCTGTACTGTGTGATGCGGACGGAAATTGAAATATCGACAGCTACGATCAAAGGAACTGCCTGTGCACTTGTTGCATTCTCGCCTGCTGCATGTGCGTTCAAATATAGTGCCAACGCCGAAACAAACACCGGAACACAGGTTAGCACACATTTTGACCCAATCATTTCTTGTAACAACGTGGCCCTGTGGATATATGCCTCCAGAGCCAGACAACGCCTCGAACCTAAGGAAGATGTAAGTCATATCAGACGGATCATACTGTTGACTCACTTTGGTATGATGATGGACATGGAGTCGCTGGTAACCTGCACGAACTCCCGATCCTTGTTTTGAGAACCAATACTGATTTGTGGTTCACCTTGCCAACACAGTGCAAAACCGGCACCATCGCTGTCCAATATATACGGATTACGATTGCCTGGCGAGGTATCAACATTTGCAAGCAAATACTCCGACTGTTCACACCTTTAATATATAGGCGGACTTCTTCTTTAAACGAAATTTCAGTCGTCCAGTGGAAGATCAACCTTAACTGAGGGCGTACAAAGTTAGGACACCCTATGACAAAGGACAAAGGGGTTCTTACCTTGTCCCAAAATCCTAGGTGTGGAGATTGATCCCGAGTTTCAGGAGTCAAGCTATCCAAAAACCTGACAATATCTTGGATTGCTGGACTATAGCTAACACCCCAAGCGAAAGCGGTCGGCAGATCCGTCAGAACTGATACAAGTGGCCGAGCATATGTCTTCACCGGCATGAGGGTCTTTGGGACACGGACTATGAAAGGGTGACTGGGCGTGAATCCGTCTTCAATACCAGCAACAGGACAAGGGATCCAATCAACCGACTGAGGAGGACCCATTTCCTCGGCGATGACAAGGTCGGAGTCAAAAATAAGAGAGGGAGATCTGCAATCGCTAAATCTGGAAGGGATATAAAGCAACGGTAAGGGATAGTCACGGATGGAAACCTGAGCGGCCGTGAGAGAGATGTTGAGGTGCATGGGGATAAGCATAGAGTAGCAGGTCTCGTAAGGGATGCCGCTCCCTTGTTCGTGTAGAAAGGAGGACAAGTGCCCGGGAGGAAAGGTAGGGCGTTGAAGGTGTAGATGGAGATCTGATATTGTGATACGAAGCAGCGGGGGAATGCGCAAAACCTTCGCAAGTTTGACGAGATCGGGAAGTTTTGTGGGACGTTTCAGTGGTATTGCGCCATGAAGTTCGCGATGAAACAAGTCTTCTCGAGCCACTCGGTCTTGATTGTGCTGGCGGTGCCTAGTTATCCAGTCTAGACTGTGCGCGAGATTCAAACGTTCGCGAGCATCTTGGACGGACACTGAATGCTCTCCACCAAACTGGTAGTCTCTGTTCATGATTGGGGTACTCGAAGCTGCTTCATTCCCCGACATGACCGCTGTCACCTTTGCGTCAAAGGCTTCTTCCCGGTGAAGTCTAACTTTTGCTGCAGCAAGGCCAATCCTGAAATTGAATCCCAACTGGTTCTCAAAAGGGTCATCTGCAGCCTCGAAGCAAAACATTCGGCAAGTGAAGGCGAGATCGGGAACGACTTTCGCGGACTCGCCCTCTGGAGCTGGAATAGGAGAGAACTTGGCGTTTTGGACTGCGTGGACCAGATGTCTAATCGCCTTGATGGTGACCGCCATGGCAAGGTGAAGTTCAGCGAAGACATAGCCAGAAGGGATGCGGACCTGTAAGCTATCGCTGTCAACCAGAATAGGACCTTGCAAGGACGGAGCAAGCGACAAAGTGCATCTGTGCAAACGGCCAAATTCCTCCCAAGTTGCACCTGGTTCTGGTAGTTCGACGATCGACCGCCGTCGATTGACTGGGACCCATACAAGCAACGAGTTGATGGAGCAGCGAGCATCGTGAGGGGTGAACGTCACATTGAGGTAATTAGCCCGTGCCATCGCAGTCTCGTCCATGAACCACAGCCGTATTCGGACGGCTTTGAGTGTCCCATGGACATTCAACATGGTTTGTCGCGTAGAATCCAACGAAATTTTTGGGGTCCTCGAAGAGGTTGCACACTGCTGGAGGGTTTGAATCGTCTGTAATGCAAGAAGGGCCGAGTATATAGGACCAAGCTCGAAATGTATCAGCGCGTCGTCCACACTGAATGTCACATCACATGTAGATCCTCCGGAGTCCGTGGCACCCTTCGGAGTAAATGTGGCATCTGCGATAAAACCTTTGATTGACAGAAGCTGTTTAGAAGCCAGGAGGGGACTGTCTCTTTCTGTGATGCGGGGGTCATCCATTGAGAATTTGTCTGCGGCGGCAGCGCGCATGGTCGTGTTCCAGAGCACAAGTTTCCCGACAGTCACATTTGTGCCAGAAGTGTGGGAAATCCTCTCCAGGAGGGCAGCATCACCAACCCGATCGACGGGCAAAGACAGTTTCGCCCTGTTTCGAGAGTACGACTGAGAAAGTGGGATAGCATGTCTCTGCTCCGTGTCTATAGAACAATACCGCAGTGAAAATCCCGTGCTGAATGCGATTCCACGAGTGACGTCCTTGTCGGCATCGGGGTTAATGTCACAACCCGTAACGAACAGCACAGATCGTGCGACCGAAAAGGAAACAGAATAGCCCGGAAGCTTTGGCGCTGATGAGGAGTAGGTGTCCCTTGCTCGTGAGGAAGGCCAGCGGGCGGAAAGAAGGGACAACAGGACGCTCAGAACTCTGAGTCTTTCAGGATGCCATAACTCCACCATGCCAGCCTCCGTGTAGCAATGAAGATCGGCGAACATAGTCCGAGTGTTCAACGCGGTGCGTACAGCTTGGCCGTCATCATTTGCCACACCGACTCCCGTTAACATTCCAGCAGCTTCCACGGCCTCAATAGAGAATAGGGTTTCGTTACTCGTGCATTCTGAACCCCACCTAGACATACGTCGGATAGCGGAGGTGGAGGAATGAGAGCGTAGTCGCAAGAAGACTGGGTGCAAATAGAAACTAAAAGGACATGTCATGTGGAACGGGAGCTCTCCATCAGGCAAGAGATGCTGAGTCGCAGTTGCTCCAATGCAGAAGCTGGAGGAGGAAGTAAAGACCATCCCTTCGGTTTCCAGTTCCACTGAGAACGGCTCCTCGACTCCAGGAACATCGGCACATGTAACGCGGGCAACAACGCTTCCTACCCTCAGATTCACAGCAATCCGAGGAACCGGCGAGAGTATAATCGGCAAGAGTGTTTCTGGCGCTTTGCGTGGTACATTCTTGAGCGAGTTCAACTCCGTAATTAGGTCGAACAGAGCGGTAAGCCGGTCCGCGAATGACAGAGTACTGATCTGGACGTCCAGGAACACAGATGGCGCATCAACATCGCAGGAAGGCAAAGGACCAGCAGGCAACATTGAAGGCCAATCCGATAGCGTAGCGTCGACCGAGGTAGAACCGATAGATAAAATGGGAGGGTTGGATTCTGCCACCCCAGACAGCCGATGCAACGAGACACT
The DNA here is from genome assembly GCA_038091155.1 of Harrya chromipes. Classification (NCBI taxonomy): domain Eukaryota; kingdom Fungi; phylum Basidiomycota; class Agaricomycetes; order Boletales; family Boletaceae; genus Harrya; species Harrya chromipes. The sequence continues at coordinate 19,112 of JBBPNX010000052.1, forward strand.
CTGGAGTTTTACGCGAACCAAGAACACTCGCGGTTTACCTGAAGACTCCTTTCCTAGCCAAGCGCAATGGGTTGGGTTCGTTGATGCGTTGCTGGGTTCACAAGAGCAGGCAAGTGCCTTGAAGACAACGTTGTACTTGTGGCAATCAATATTCCGTGACACAGTAACAGAATCCAAATCAAGACTGGTAGACGCAACAAGCTCGAAGGGCTGAAGCGCCGTCATTGAACCCAGGTGACGCTGAGACGGGCACCACAATACGCACCTTGATACTTTCCTTCCTCCGCTTTACCACTCGAACATCTGGAACCGTCAAAGACTTGGCAATGTCAGCACGATAGCAATGACGTCCACGAGAGAACTCACTGTACTAAAAGGACTCTTCAGCCATGGAGAGTGAGTTGTGTTGAGAGAGCTAGGAGGCGGAACCGGGATATTTTCGGGCACACTCTTGAACTGCGATAGCCAACGCTGCAGATTATCGGCATCCACGTGGATGGCTCCCACCTTGATTTGATTCTGAACGCTGCATGGCTCAACAGTACCATCCCTTGGGCTAAAGCGGGCCGAACCACTGATGAAGAACGACTCGGGCGAGTGCAAGATTGTCCCACTTTCAGATATGCCTGGAATTTGAAGTCAGCACCATCTAAAGAAGTTTCTAACCCAACATACCCAGTTGCACAAGTCCATCAGATGGGATGAAACCGTGAACCTCTCGTACTACGAGATCATACGAGATGGAACCCATCATTCGTCCTAACGTATCATTCCAGGTACGGGTCCAAGCACGTTGAAACCCATGGGAGAGACGCGACTTCCAAGCGCCCATCGCCAGAGCCCGTGCATTTAAAGCCTGACCGCTTGATGGAAGATGAGGTCTAATCGGATGAAGCTGAGGGCTCTGAGCGAAGGAAACATGGCCTTCGAACGTAACATTTTGCACGATGAGCTGAGCTTGAGGAAAGCCAATGTATGAGACTACCGCTCGGTCAATATCGACTTGAACAGTTTCCATAAGCCTCGGGATGAAACGAATAACCTGTTGCAGCGCTGCATTTACGACGAGGCGAATGACAGGTCGAACTGCGGGATCAAACACAACGTACAGAGTTGACAATACCGACCACAAATAGAGGGCGATGGGAGATGGCGAAAGGTCCGCAAATGTGAGACCGCGTCTATGAGTCGTACGCGGCAGAGGCGGATGAGGGGTAGGGGGAGGTTCGATGTCCAATGTAAAGCCTTCAATCCTAAAGGACAACCTTCTGGGACCACCATCCGTGGAGGGACGGTAGGAATATACAAAGCGGTCAATTCGCCAGGTCCGGTTGCCTTTGCGAAAGTATAGACCACGAATGGAACGCAAGCTGACACTCCGGACTCGAATGTGGCTGGAGAAGCGCATGAGGACATATGGTGCGAGATAAATACGAGCGATGTATAAGAATAACAGCGCTCCGAAAGGCCAACAGGCGAGAATGATCCAAGAAGACGTGGTTGTCGGCCATTGGAAGAACACCACGGCAAGAGTAAGACTGGTCAAGACTCCGAGGCGCGAGCGAAACTGAATGGCTGACATTGGTTACGAATAGTTAGAGCGCGTGGTTTGTACACCACGGTTGGGAGTATTGTAGTAGAAAAAGGAGTGTCAGCGGTGGATGTCGAGGTAGGTACAGTGTCAACGTGAAACACCGCTTGAGTGAAGTAAATGAGACTCGGACACGTGATCAAAATGGAGATGGCATAGGGAAAACGACAGGTCATGTAGTGCAATGCGACATATCATAGTTTACATAGCACATAGCGCTATATTTTTCCCGTAGTATAAATGTCGCAGGCTCAAAACACCATTTGATGAGGGAATTGACCCTTTGTAAGACCGAACGTGGCTTTCAGGTACTTGGCCAGGTTTGCCTGCTTCTGAACGGCTGCAATGACAGCCTTGTCCACCCCCTTCTGATCAGTAGACTTGGCTTCCGGGAAGGGCTCCTTTGGCTTGGGCTTGCCCTCCTCAAAAAACTCTGCCTCTGCAGAAGTTGCACCCTTTACGACACCCTTGGCAAAGTATGCGTCATTGAGCTTGGGGTCGACCTACCGACAATCAATTCAACGGGTTGCTGCAAAATTAACAGGAGACCCACCTGAAGGCCTTCCAGGTCAACCTTTGTCGATGTTGCAATGACATATGCTTGATTCAACCTCCGTAGGGGAACTCCGTTGATCTTGTACGGGCCCGTCACCAACAGCAACCCGCTTTCTAGCTGCTTCAAGAACACCACTCTCTTCCCTCTGAAACGGCCGGCAAGCACGATGAGGACGGTCCCTGGAGTGATAGATGGGCGGAGCTTGGTTGGTTTAGGCGATTTGCGGCTTTTCTTTGGTTGACGAACGTCCTCTGCGGGGTAGTAGCGGGGTGCCTTTGATGTGGGGACGAGACGGGTACTGCCATTCTTCTCGCCGCCAACCTGAACCTCTTTGGTTGCGGGAGTTTCTGGCTCGGAATTTTTGAGGCCCTTCAAACTACGGCGAGCAACGGCCTGGGGGCTCCGTGCGGAAATGCCGGGTGCGAGTTGTTTTGTGCGGGCCATCTGGGTATGCAAGTGTCAGCCAGGTCGATACATCCAAGTTACCAACGAGGCATCCAACAGAAATGATTCTTCCACAGAATGAACGTGGTGCACAAGCATGTCTGTTTGGAACTGTCTCTCAGGCGTGGACAAAGATCGGACTCACGGGTCGTTGGTCTTGAGGATTTTGTTGTCGGGAACGTCGATCGCCACGGTGAGGGTACAGCGATGGCGATGGTGTGTCGGAGTTCGATATGTGTGAACTACATTCCCGATATATCCCGCCCATGTACTTGATCATGATACGTGCCAGTCGACTCGCTGATATACCACCTCCGAGTCGGCGATACCCTTCATAATCATGTCTGTGAACGGAACTTTGGAAGGTGCGGAAAGATCTACATTTTCCATATCTCTCTCCCTCAGTGCTTCCGAAAGATTCCCGCATGATCGTTTGGTTTGACATAGACAACACCCTCTATTCTGCTAACACCAAGATATCCCATGCGATGGGTGAACGGATTCATGGTGTGTCCTCTCACAATTGACGAAGAGCATTCCTAATAATATTCCCTACAGCATACTTTGTCTCTCTTGGTCTCGATGAAGCTGAAGCATCGGAATTGCATCTCAAGTATTACTCCCAATACGGACTCGCCCTGCGCGGCCTCACGCGGCACCACGACATAGGTAGTTACATCAAAGAATAGTCTCTACCTTGCGAAGTTTGACTGACTGTCACTCAGACCCTCTTGATTTTGACCGTAAATGTGATGGCACTCTTCCTCTGGAGGAGTGTATCAAACCGGACCCAAGGTTGAGGAAATTATTCGAAGACCTAGACAGAAGGAAGGTACGCGTATGGGGTTTGACCAATGCATACAAGAACGTATGTTCCGCACGTCGAAAGTTGAAATGAGTCCTAACAATACAGTAGCATGCCAATCGGGTGCTCAGATTATTGAATGTCCATGATCAAATAGAAGGACTTGTATACTGTGACTATGAACAACCAAAATTTACTTGTAAACCAGAGCCAGAGTATTTCCACAACGTGAAGATTCATCCCATCTTCACGTCGAATCCGATCCGAGCTAACTTCTTGATAGGCAATGAAGATCGCAAACATCTCCGATCCCTCCAAATGCTTATTCGTAGACGACAGTAAACCAAATGTGATTGCTGCTCGAAAGCTGGGTTGGGGCCGATGCGTACACTTCCACGAAGCGGGATTAGATGTCGTGGAAGGTGGGCAGAAGAAGACGCTTGGCATCAATGGGGATTCAGCTGCAGACATGGATGGCATTGTTGTGATCAATGATCTAGAAGAGCTTAGAGTGATATGGCCGGATGTCTTTTCCAGTTAATAGTGCGCGGATATATCCAGACGTAACTATGTACAAGACACGTGTGTAACTGATCTTTGTCAAAACAACATGACAGCTACAACCTGGGATGCTTCGTTCACTTCCAAGATCACCCCATCGTAACCGTACAGTCCTGAACGAATGTGTGAGCCAACGCCGGGTAACACGTTAGTGAATCTTACTTGAAGTCGCACTCGGTAGCGTAACGTTATCCTCGTTTTCAGTACGGTCGTGTACCATTGATGGCGGAGGATCCCTCGGGCTGAGAAAATGGCTGATTGCTTCGAACTGGGACACTTAAATTATCACAAGGTGAATAGGGACAAGATCCCTCACTTTGTCGGTAAAACGCATCCTTGGAGGTGTATCTGGGCCAATGAGTCACATTCCGATCTACTCATCCAAGTGTCACTTACCATCTTCATCGTCCTCCGGCTTTCCTTCTAACTCCCACGAACAGCGTTTGTATCGCTGGAATAAAGGGGATCCAGGCTTTTAAAGAAAAACCCACTTAACTTGAGCAAAGGAGTACCAAACCTCGGTCCTCACCACGTTGGAGTGCAGTATGATCTTGCGTACCAAGTGCGTTTGACCAGAAATTAGGAAGTCGATGCCGTGGCTGAAATAATTATAGAAGTCTAGTGACCATGACAAGAGGCCATCCTTTCGAGAACAAGTAACTTACAATCTGTGCTCTGGCTGTCGTCCTCTAACTGGTTTGGGGAATGAATTGCCATTCGCTCGTCATCCTTGTAAAATATTCCCGATGGACTTCCTAGATCAATATTGAGATCTTGTGCAGTTGTTTCACCCAGGCGGACGTGAAGAGACGACGACGAGGAACCGGAAGGGCCGTAGAAGTGAAGGACAACGCCATTGTTAACCTGTAAAAGCAACATGGGGGGGACGTAGAAATAGAGGTACGATGCACTCCCACCTTGACAATAGCTCGTGAAATGTCCCCATACATGACTGGGCAAAGAGTGACTTCGTCCAGAGGATCACGTTCTCCGTCCTGTGCATCTTTCTGCGTGATAATGATACGTTTGACCTCCTTCGACCTGTTTTCTGCAGTTGCATGCGACGAGTTACCTTTGAGGCCTTCGGCGATAGTATCATCGTCGAAACTGAACCACACGCCCGGATATCTCAGCTCGTCTCCTGGATACGTTGGACCAAAAGTTCGGCTGATCTGGACCCTGACCAAAGGCTCCCCGCCTGAACATATGACAGATTCCTTGTATCTTAACGTTATTGGGAGATGGGTATCCTTTGGCTTTCTCAAGCAGATAGTGTGCAACCGCTGATGATAAGCGGAGAAGAGAAGATCAAAGTGCGGGCGAAGATGGAGTATCACTGGCGTTGTGGACGCGTTTTCCGGATCGAATTTGACTTCCACCTGAGGGAACAGATGCTGGAGGGTTCGCAGGGTGGAAACGACGGACCAGAGAGATGAACCTAGGGGTTCTCGATCAGGTGGAACTGCACATCGTGCAATACGCGCTCACGTACCTAATTCAAACATCCCTAGACCTGATCCTGGTCTTATGTCGAGATCCAGTGTCGAGAACATGATCAACGTTGCGCACCGTCTTGTCCTGAGTCCTGGTAGTGGCGCTTCAAGGGAGACTCGTCCCGATCAAGTAACTCTGAGGCACAGAGCTTGTCGTCCTTTGTCTCTAACATGGCCGATGCACGCCAGAGAATTATCATCAAAGTCAGTCATGCCTTTACAGCTTTCAAGTGTCCCAACAGCTTTTTTCCAGGTCTTTCGCAAGTACAGTCACTCTCTTGGTCCTGAAGCCTTACAATTTCTGGAGGAAATCCTCGACCGTCACGAAATTGCCGACGAAGAAGTCGAGTTTTCCATCGAGACAATCGCTAGGGAGTATAACAAGCAAGATGGTGAGCTATCTAGCTCTCATGCCATGTCATGTTTTGAAGTGTTTCGTGTAGATGCTGCTATGAAGGTATCTCTCTCTATCCTCCAGAGAGTATACGAAGCTCTTCAAGACCAAGGTCCCGGTGACCAAGCTGAAACCGAGCTGCTTGATCCTGAAAGTCATTTATATGTAATTGATGCTTTCGAAATGCCAACTTGGAACTGGTCGCATGAGCGGGGGACTTTCGAAAGGTATGTTTATCGATGCGTTCCCTCTTTCACCATTATAAGGTTCCAAGATCCCCGGTGCAACCGACAATGTCTGGCACAGCAGAATCACGCATAACGTCTGCGCGCAACAGGCTTCATATCATTAAACAAAGTATACTACGCAACGAACACTTTTCACCCTCCACATTACCTTCTCGTGATCGGGAGCACCTCGTGACGGTATGATCAAGGCAGCGATATTGGGCGAGATCTATTCCCATGAATCTTGAGACAGTTAAAATCGACAAAACAGCTTCTGGGCAGAGCTGGAGAGAGATTCTTGCTCCTTGGCATGCTTGCGCATAGCATGGAAGGGAGACTATGCCTTGAAGACGCTGATGGACACGTCGTGCTAGACGTTTCCAAGTTGGTAGGATGGTCGATGATCTGTGTGCTTGAGGTACTAACTTTGTCCAAGGACGACCCCGGTGAAGGATTGTACACTGAAGGTTGCATTGCTCTCGTAGAAGGCGAGTATACGGAAGAAGGTACCTTGGAAGTGATCGCCATGGGTCAACCACCCTGCGAAGATCGCGAGACTGCTCGGTAGGCCACTTCTGATGGATCGAGAAAGGAGACTCACTGTTGTAGTTCATTATATGGTCACATAGATTTTCTCGGGAAGGGCTCGACCACCCTGTTGGAAGATGTACGTTGTGTTTTGTCAGTACAATCTGTGGCTAATCTACATCCAGTCAAACTATACCCGCCGCGCTCGGGAGGAGCTTTCGGATGTCTACTTTTTTTTCCTGTCCGATGTCTGGCTGGACAATCCGAAAACCTTCATCGGGCTCCAAAAAATGTTCGACAACTGCATTGAGAACAGCTTTATACCTAGAGTTATTGTCATGTGTGGGAATTTCACCAGTCGATCAATTGCTCAAGGGAGTGGGCAAGATATTCAACGATATCAGGGTATGTTAGAATTCGCCTCCATACTACGTCAAAGACTGAAATTAACCACGCAGAAAACTTTGATTCCCTTGGTCAACTCATTGCCTCATACCCTCAGATCACTCGTACAACTCATTTTGTCTTCGTCCCGGGCCCACTTGATCTGACGAGCAATGTGACCCTGCCGCGAAAACCGATACTTTCGGCTTTCACGTCTCAACTGAGAGCGAAAGTGCCGAAGGCACGCTTTGCAAGTAATCCTTGTAGGTTGAAATTTTTTGCCCAGGAGATTGTGATTTTTCGCGAAGATACTATGGCTCGAATGTTGCGAAATACAGTGGAAGTCAAGCCGAACGTCACGGGTGAAGATTTGAGAAGATATGTAAGTTGTGACACCGGTCTTCCTCTGTCTATACTGAGCAGGCGTTCCTAGCTCGTGCAGACAATCCTGGACCAAAGCCATCTGACGCCCTTGACATGCCAAGTCCAACCAACATTGAGTGATTACGATCATGCGTTGCGTTTGTACCCATTGCCGACGACCGTAAGAAATTGCAATTCTGTTCGACTGCTTAGCGTTTATGAGATTGTTCACAAGGTCGTTCTTGCCGACAAGTACGACAAGTACAAGTTAACCTATTCTGGTTGTCATGTGTTCAATCCGGGGAGCTTCTTGGCAAAGTCTTTTTCGTTTTCTACCTACTGTCCTGCGGAGACTAGCTCGGAAGAAGGAGTTATCGACATGAATGAAGAAGACTGAAGTTGGTCCCGACGTGTAATTGTGCCAAGTAGTGTATAGTACTATTAAGAAATTTGACGCGTAGGACACCAGTAACCGGTTGACCTCCACTACTTTGCCGGAATTCAGTTGATGTTGGCACGAAATGCTCTTCGATCTGGTTGCATCCTTCGCAAAACACACTATCAGCAGCCTCAGCTGGGCCTCTACCTAAACCGGTCTCGGAGGACCTATGTCACTCTAGACCTTCTCAAAGATGGTTTCCTCGACCTTGCAACCGCCCTTCCAATTCCCCCGTCGTGGCCTGCGTACTCTACAGCGATTATCCTTTGCACGGTGTTCACTCGACTTGCACTCACCGTTCCCTTCTCGGTCTGGGTGGGTTTCTAATCATTTCACTTCGTCCGAACTCTCAGTTGATGTTATGTAGTCCAAGCGAAGGCAATGGAGGGCGGAAGAACAGGTTTTACCCCGTCTGCAGTCAGAGGAACCGGGGATTGCGGAAAGGATACTTAAAGACATGCAGAGGGAGAGAGTGCGAGGCACGAAGGAGGAACTGCATACGATTCACAGTTCCAGAATGAAAGAAGCTGTGTGTATACGCCTTTGCTTTTCATTGACGTGAACTGAGCTCGTTCTGCCAGGTTGCAACCCGCCGGAAAGAGCTCTTTGCAGAATACCGTTGTCAACCTATGATAACGATGGCAATACCACCTCTGGCTCAATTACCCGTCTTTGTTGGATGCTCTATCGTGCTTGCGCACATATCACAGCACCCCACACCGTTCGATTCCGAATCCTTCCTAACTCTCTCCACGCTCGTGCATCCCGACCCAACCGCTGCCCTTCCAATTGCACTTGGCTTCATTACATTAGCTAACGTGGAAAGTTCTACGTGGTTCATGACAGACCAACAACGCGAACGTGAAACCAATGTGCAAAAGTGGAAAGAGCAGAGAATTGCAAAGGGCGAAACGGTGATCCAACCGCAGAAGATTATCAAGTCCGCACTAAGATTGGTGTCCATCGGGCGAATCCTCATTGCATCGATGGTTCCCGGGGTATGCATTGTCTTTGTGTTGTCAGTTTTACTGGTTTATCAACGTTTTCAGAGCGTCGTCCTGTATTGGGTCACGTCGGCTACGTTTGGGCTCGCGCAGACTTGGATATTTGACTATTGGGAGTTGCAAAGGAAGAAAAGATTGGCAGCGACATCCTTCACCCTCACCCCCCCGCCGACACCATCACCTCCCTCGCTAGTTTCCTCTGGTGGAGACAGCAGGCGACGCAAAAAGTAGATCCAACGGTGAGTGCTCGTTCTCCTCCGAGAGTATGACGACAAAAAGTGGTTCGAGGGCACCCTGCATATCCCTTTGTGAGGTGGTGCCCAATGAATATTTCTTGATCTAATCTGATTCCGTTTGTTCTGTGGCTTTCAAACTTTATTCTTGTACTGACTGGAATGCTTTACCTCAATGCAGTAGACAGGATGGTCTCGTGTCGGATGTCCCTCTCTAGTCGTTGATAGTCCACACGTAGATTAGACATAGTATTTGGCGAAGAATAATGGGAATCGCATGCACAGCCACCAGTATAGACACTTGGTTATGATCAACTATATCTTGCTCGTGTCACGACAAGGCTCGTCTTATATTCACGAAACAGCCGACAAGTAACATCTCATATCGAAACCTCTCCAGGAAAAGTACGCCTTGCAAAATGGTTCACGACGATGGCGCCCAAAGTCAAGGCCAAGATCGTCAAAGACGTTACCCAGCTCGTCTTGGCTCGACGTACGCGGATGTGTAACTTTCTAGAGTACAAGGGTGAGTGTCATTTTGAGCGCTCTTGCAACGTTTCTGCGATTGACTGGAACGGCATGGATGTGGATGTGTCCACGCACGAATCCCTCATTGCGGTCTTGCAGACACCAAAGTCGTATACCGGAGATACGCCTCGTTGTTCTTCGTCTGCGGGATTAGCTCGAGCGACAACGAGCTCATCACACTGGAGATTATCCACCGTTACGTAGAGGTCCTGGACAGATATTTCGGAAACGTGTGTCACCCTTTCCTTCCGCTCCATTGCTCGCACTGACCTGCGTGACCTGTGATATATGCAGGTGTGCGAGCTGGACCTGTAAGTCGGAAACGTTGACGGATTTCATGGATGTGCCGTGACGGTCTTCTATAGCATATTCAACTTTCAAAAGGCGTACGCCGTAGGTGCTGTTTTCCGCAATACCGCAGGCAGCTTACGCGTCCCATAGATCCTAGACGAACTGATCATCGCTGGAGAAATGCAAGAGTCCTCCAAGAAATCCGTCCTACGAGTGGTTTGTTCGGAGTACGAGTCGACCACCCTTGTTACTCATGATACACCCCCACAGGTCACACAATCAGACAGTGTGGAGGATCAGGAGGGTGGCGATGATCTCGTGGGGCGTTTAACAGCGCGCACCGGTTAGAAGCCTTTTCTCTGCTTCCTCCTGTACTGTATGAACGTGTTATCAAGGGCCATCAACGCGTTGAAACGGAATGTGCATTCAAACCGACACGCATCGACGACCCACAATAACTAATAGATCCGTATACCGACGAAGTAGTCTACTAGGCTATGAATCCGATGTTGTAATTTTGGTTTTTGATTTGTTGAGAACATGCCATCGTACAAGGTCGAGCGTCGCGACAGAGTCTTCTACTGAGGAATGGCCGGTCGATCCATCTCCAGTTTGTATGGCTATTCCAATATGTTCCTTTGCACTGATATGACATGGTTAGTGTGTTCCGAGAACGCGAGAGCGAGATGGTACGGACAGATCCCTTAAAGATCGCCTATACGGTGGTCCAGCTCGGTGAGGGAAAAGGATTGCAGTGTCGATGCATTGATGATGTATCATGCGCAGCGTTTTGAGGTCATTTTCCAGAGCATGTCCAATTACGATCGTCTCTGAATTGATAAACGAGTCGAGTGACTGTCGTATTAAGGGAAGGGTCAGCGAGGCTTGTTGATGTTCATCCTTGGTGATACCCGAGAATCGAGTGTTGTAGTCTCTGAAAAGGCATCAGGGCAGAACGGACCCGTTACAAAGCTGGATACTGACACGACCTCAACGCCATCGTCCATTCGGACTAGTTGATCGAAAATCTCGGTCCCGACACCATCGACGACTGAGACTCGGGCCACACGCATGCCACCCGTGGTGTAAATCATCTCACAATCGAGGGCAACAACATCGAAAGCAGTATCGGCAGAATCCTTTCCTTGACGAGACTTTGGGGGTCGTGTTGACGAAAATGGATGACGGAGGTGAAGGTCCTTTGGATCCGACTCGTAAAAGACGTGAAATCCTCTTGAGCAGCCATCTTCGCTTGTAGTCTTTGAGCAACACGAGTATATGCGCAGTTTTTCACCTTTTGGGTAATGTCGGACACGAAGGACGGTACGAATATGTCGAACGCACCATTTATCGTTTTGTTGAACGGTTTCCCCCAGTGGTATGAGCACTCGTTGTGGGTGGGGGTGTTGGTGACCAAATAAGACTGGCCGCAACGCTCACATTTTGTGATGTGGCCGACGGCATGTGGCTCTGAACCGCCTTCGCCATCAGGTATTTCGGTTACATAGCCCCACTGTTTCATGGTATCGGTTGTCATGAGAAGGTGGGTGAGCAGAGAACGTGTGAGAACAAGGGCGTCGAGTTTGTTGCGAGCCTCTGTACGGGCAGCGATGTCCTCATCGGTGCCGACGGAGGGGTGGGAGATGGAAGTAGGGATGAGACGTTTCTTTAGAGATGCGATCGAGTTTATGACTGCCTGGGGATGGGGATGAGAAATGGGATGGAAAGAGAGATGGGAATGTGCACATTGCGGTAAGTGAGTTTTGTCGAGTTCTTGTAGACCTGTTCTTCTTGGCGTAAGGCATGCTCGGAAGCGAGAGTCGGGTTTGCAGACAAGAGGTGTTCGTACAAGACGACAAAGTGATCATAGATACTCTTGAGCATGGCCTGAGTGGACGGTCAGACGGTCAATGGCAAAGGGGTGGATCGCAAACCTGGCGGACAGGCAACGCGACCTGTGACTGGGCGACATTGATTCTGAGGACGGGCGCGCCGGTCTACACGTGATTGGATGAGAGGACGGAACGGGGAGGAAGAGAGATGACCGACGGATGACTGAGAATGTACAGGAAGCGGGACTGGCTTTGGGGTGGATGCGGTTCTGAGACGCTGTGGGGGTGGCTCTGAGTGGGATGATGGGGTGGTGAGTTCAAACGGTCTCTTTGCAACGCGAGGAGGGGCCGAGGGCGTCGCGATTGGTTGGACGTGCTGGACGGTACCGCTGGCGTGCGAGAAGGGACAGTTGGAACAGTCGTGCTTGCGTTGGCACGGCACTGACTCGAACAGACCCGCTAACGTAGAGAACATGCTGTAACATAATAAATAGTGTACCATCCGCACTCTTGCCACTACTAGTACTTGCCATGACACGTCCCCATCCACAACCGGGCCTTTGGTCCGACCTTGGAAACGCAAGATGGATCGTAAATCCTGGTACTTTATTCTCTCTTGTCCGTGTCCTTTTACTCACACACACCAGCCTCATCATTCAAGCTTCTTCTCATACCCGTCGTTCTTTATGTCAACTGGCAGATTCTCGCCCCATTTGTCGCCCCAGGCCTCGAAAACCCGTTTAGACCCCTTCTCTTCATCTCTAACCGCGTGCCTTCTTCCCCGGACTTGGATCCTCGCTACCAAAAGGGCTACTTGGACCTTGTCTTTGTCGCGTACCACATCGTCTTCTTCTCCTTCCTTCGCCAGGTCATCACCGTCAATCTCTCTCATCCCATAGCGCGTCATTTCGGCATAAAACGTGCTTCAAAACTTGACAGGTTCGGCGAACAAGTCTATGCCCTCGTGTATTTTACGGTCATGGGTGCCTGGGGTTATGTTAGTACTACCCATCCTCCTCGTCCCCCCGTCTCATCATTCCCTCCCATAGCGCATCATGTCTCAATTGCCAACTTACTGGTACACGACCGAGTACTTTTGGCTAGGTCACTTTCGTTGTTACCCCGTCTTCCTGTCTTTTCATACATCCCTCTTAGGTTATCCTCGCTGGGATATCCCACCCGAATTGAAGCGTTACTACCTTATGCACTCTGCTTATTGGATCCAGCAGTTCATTGTCCTTCTCCTTTGTCTCGAAAAACCCCGCAAGGACTACGGCGAACTCGTCATCCACCACTTTGTCACTCTCTGGCTCATTGGGTACTTGCCTCCTTGATTAGACAGCATCACCACTCACCTTGCATTCAAAGATGGAGCTATTTGGTCAATATGACGTTCATCGGTAACGCGGTATACATGAGTATGGATATTCCAGATGCCTTTCTTGCCGTCAGTGTTTTTCTCGTTCTTTTCCTTTTCCCCTTTTATCTGACTGCTAGCCATAGTTTTCCAAGATTCTAAACTACTTGCAACTCACTCGCGCGAAACTAGTTGCTTTCTTAGTATTTCTTGCCGTGTGGACGTCCGTCATACCCCTCCTTCCCTATCCATATGCGGTGTTGACGCGTTCCGTTGCAGATACTTCCGGCACTATCTAAACATCGTAATGCTCTGGTCGATATGGCACGAATTCGATCTCGTCGAGTAAGTATCATCATCAGGTGGTCTACGTATCTCCTTTAACATCCAGTAGTAAGGCCAATCGAGTATGGGCACCGGAGACAGGAGCCTGGCTCGCTCCGTGGATGAAATATCAGATCTTCCTTCCCGTTTTATTGCTTCAAATCCTCAATCTATTCTGGTACTACTACATCTTACGCATAGCTCTAAGGTCCGTCAGGCTATACAGCTATGCTACAACGTTTAACATGGGCTTTGCAGGTCCCTGAAACCTGCTACCATGACGGACGACAGATCAGACGACGAAGATGATGAAGAGGTTAATGGTCATAATGGTCATGTCGACAACGAAAAGGAAGATTGACCACCGCTCTCTTACGAGTAGCGAACCTTTTCAAGATGACGATGGCGTCACAATTTCTGCTTTCACATAACCTATCACATCGTACAGTACAGAAACGAATACGCTTAGAATTGAACACCGTGCGACTCGGCGCACTTATACCCCCTTGTCTGGATTTTCCTCTGGAACCGCAGACTGGGTCGTGTCAATAATGGGTCCGAACAACCCTTCTTGGTCGGAAAAATCATCGTCCTCTTCCCATGGATCAAATTTTACCTTGACACCCGTGCTGCCTTGTGTTGTCCCAGCTGCGGCATTGGTGCCTGTACGTTGGGGCCAGCGTTTCTCTCGCTGCAAGTCAATATGGTCTCCGGAAGCCATGGATTGCAGTGCCAGCATGGTGTACTGTTTAGCTTGTCAGAAAAATTCCCGCGAGGACAACGGCAACATACGTGTGCATCGTTCCCGGCGTTGTGAAGATACGTCGTACTGATTTGGAGGTGTCTACAGACGCGCTCGAGCGACCTGCGGTTGCCACCCCCCTCACCCTCGAGGGCAGCAAAGAGGTCCGAAGTGTCAATGATAAAGACACCCTCTTGCGGGAGTACGTCAGGGAGTAGGAATGCCATGTTGGGCAACTGGACATCTACGTCCTTTGATTTGAGATACCTGTCGTTCGCGTTAACCATCCACATCGGCAAGATATATGGTCATGCATACTTGATATCCTGGTTATTGTCGTGGAAAATCAAAAAGAGCGGACCAGCAGATTGAGGATCGGTGATGAGCTTTTGGATGCGACTCTTGAACGTCGCCTTGTTGACTTGCTCGCTCGTCCCAAACGCAAAGCGCTATCGCACAGTCACGAGAGACGATACGCAGACGAAAGAAGATTGACATACATCTCTGTGATTCGGAACGAATGTGTTGGAATGATACTTGTGTTCCTTGACGATCAGATGGCCTTGTTCTTCGATCTGCTTATCGTCCTCCCAGCGGACGGTGCTCCACCCAAACTCGGTGAGGAGGGTATGATCTCTGTCCCACGCCTCGAAATCGAGGGCACACCACACGCCGCGTTTCTGGGACCAAAAGACGCGCACGCGCTCGAATATATCGCGGCGTGCGTTGAGGGTCGGATCGACGCCCTTGAGACGTTTGTTGTTTCGATCGATTTGCTGTTGATGTGTTGGAGATCAGAAACGGGCTCGGGTCACAGAAGTGTAAAGCCTCACCCTGAGCACCTTGCGGAGGTCCTCCCTGGTCGTAAAGTTGACGGGGGAGACGTGCCTGAGACTCGACTCTGTGAGGAGACAGTCGGAGTAGGGCAGCGGGATGGGGTGCTGAGTGAGCTGCATCGCGTGCAGCCAGTATCTTATGTACTCAACCTGGGCGGATGAGAAGAGGAGACGGGTCTCAAAGTTTTGGAGGGTGCCCATGTAGAGCTCGATGCCCTCGACGCCATCCTTGTGGAGGGGGTGTTCTGAGTGTATGAGCGCGTCCTGGGAGAGGACTGCCTTGAGCGGGCTGCGATCGAGTGGATCAGGAAGCGCCTGATGCCTGCACGCTGCTGTGAGTGACGACGACGACGACGATGAGGGCAGCGTCGCGTACCATTCAAAGAAGATGTCTGTGTAGCGATAATAGCCAGTGATCACAGGTGACACCATCTAAAGCACTAAAATGGAAATGGACCTTTGTCGCATCCACCAACATCCCTAAAGCCAAACCAACCGATGGCTCAGACCGTACAAAAACGAAAACGCCCTCGGCCAGACAACAACGACGACAGCAGCACCAATGACCCGTCCACATCTAACCCAAAACGTGCCAAACCGTCCACGGCGCGCAAGACCACCGGCAGCGGACCCGTCGCGTCCTCCTCCCGCGACAAACTTCCCCGTGCGCGACATCCCACCCGTCTCGC
Source organism: Harrya chromipes (assembly GCA_038091155.1). NCBI lineage: Eukaryota > Fungi > Basidiomycota > Agaricomycetes > Boletales > Boletaceae > Harrya > Harrya chromipes. The sequence goes on from JBBPNX010000052.1 coordinate 34,733, forward strand.
CACGCGTCATCTAACTCGCACACAGGCCAATCAGACGCCCCCGACGAGCAGCCTGGTCAGCGCAAGAAACGCCGGTATCGTCCCGGCACCCTCGCGCTCCGCGAGATCCGCAAGTACCAACGCAGTACGGACCTCCTCCTTCGCAGACTCCCGTTCTCTCGCGTCGTGCGTTCGCGTTTCCATGTCGTGCCACCTTTGTCTCGCTGACATGACAGCTCGAACACGTAGGTTCGCGAGATTGCATTGGATATGATGACCGACACCAACTATCGGATGGGTGAGGTCGGCTTGCGGTGGCAGAGCTCGGCCATATTGGCGTTGCAGGAGGCGACGGAGGCCTTTCTCATCCATCTGTTCGAGGATGCGTGCGTGCATTTTCAAACTTTCTCTTTGCCGGTTTTCCCCTGAGATGTTTCCACAGGAATTTATGTGCTATCCACGCAAAACGCGTCACCATCATGCAGCGTGATATACAGCTTGCCCGGAGAATACGTGGACCATGGGGCGGTCTTGGTTAACGGTGATTGCTATGATGTACTATTCTTTCCTCCTGTTGTCGCTTCTGAATAACCATATGACATAGAGAATGTCGACGTTACGTGAGGGAATTCGGAAAATGTTACAGAGAAAAATATATAATTCAATCTTTGGGCATGAATTGCCAAATACTTGGGATTCGGAAGAGGTACTATGTTGGTCGACGTGGAGAACCGCATAGTTTCGGAAGCGGAGGATACAGTCTTAGTTCCTCATAAGCTATGCACGCACGATGTGTGTGATTCACCCTGCTGAACAATGTAAATGTATATAATAACGACAAGTTGATGGTAAACTCACCTCGACAGGCTTTAGTCAACAAAAGTTTATCAAAAAGGTGGTGGCCGTGTGTTCAGCGATGAAATGTTGTTGACACCATTTCTTCGACAATGGCTTCATCACTGAACATCGAAAGCGCGGCCCACACTCTGGCTGAGGAGGGGCACTGCAGTGATCTCGTTAGTCAGGCATTGCAGACACACACCTTCCCGTCATCATGCCCAATAATTTAATTCGTTCTGGGATGATGTATGCCACCCCCACAGTCATTGGGCCACGACTTCTGAGATCCTTCATGCGACTAAGCAGGTAACGATTCTCATCGCGAAGCCTTGCCTGTTCAAACTGTAAGTTGAAAGTGTAATTAAAACTCTCTGAAATCCCGAGCGGCTCTATGGTCAATGTGACAGGCATCCCATCATTCGTATACCATCTTCGCACGACGAGCAAGAAGTGTTTGGATGGCGCTGGGGTCCCCTCACCACCGGGCTTGACTGTAACAAGGGTGACGGGTAAAACAGGTTGAAACACAGAAACAACGAAGAGGTTACGACTTACACGTGCGGGTGAAATAACTCAGATAAAGGGTGGCCACTTCCACGAGCGCTGTATGATCCTTCGTTGAGGGCGATCTCTCGCTGAAGTTGTACTTGGCTGTTACTGGCAGGTGCCAAGCATAACAAGTAGCCCGAGCGCAGATTTTGGGCAGTGGAAATTCAGCTCACCGTGTTTATTACTGTCCTTGTCTGGTTATAGCTGCGTCGAATATGGGCCTTGGTGCACCCACTCCGGACTTTCGAATCTGGGGTCTTGGACGCGAACGCATCTACTGGCAGGTCCGATGGCAGATGTGAGTCGGTTCGCGGCTGCGTGTCGCATCGACCAAGAACGTTCGTTCCCAAAGTTCTTCCCTCTAAACAGACGCTGAGTGCTCCTGAAGGCCTGACAAACCGGGCAAGGAGTATAAAGTAGAGGATTTGCCTGTGTGTCTCTCAGAAGGGTCGGAGGTCCACCGGCAACGTGAGGAACACCTAGACACACATCAGCCTGAGGCCATCTCACGCAAGATTCCATCCACATACAGCGACCACTCCTGATCAATTCCCAGTTGTCAAGATTTGGTACCACAATGAGACGTCACTAGCCCAGTGATTCAGAATGTGGCACCTGATGTGACGTTGTTCGAATCTCGGGGGTGTACCGGGCCAATGGGGCCTGGTGTACATGTGGAACAGGAACGGGCAGCTCTTTGTATAAATAACAGAGAACACGCGGGATCTGCTGGGGCCCGAAAACAAGGGAGAGAAATTGAAAAGACGGATTCTGGTATCTACATATGCCATGGGTTTATACACCGTGAGGTACGAGGGCGTAGCCTGAGGGTACTGACGAACGACGACGATGACCGTGACGCTACTACCGGAAATACGTTCGATCAATCGCATAACTAGATGCAGGACCGCAAAACATGCATTGTACATCGTACTTTAGATCTGAGCGAGGCAACTACGCAAGTATATTGACGAGTAAAGTGCAAACTTAACGATAAATGCATGAAAGGAAAACATGGTGTTTGCAAGTCGGTCCAGCATGAGTGCAAAATACAAGGAAGACGGAGTTCTTGAAACTCTAAGGATGTCCCAAAATCGTCCTGACAATAGTTAAAAAATCCCTGCCTGTACCGACTGGGAACATTAAATTAGGGAATATCCATAGGTGCTTCGACGTGATGTGAAATGACTTTGAGGTATGACTATGAGGATTGTTGATCATTGGGAATTCCGACGCTGAGGGTATCAAATGAGTGTCCAAAGGAATGGAATCGCACTGCAAACAGTGGAATACAACAGTTCTTGGCCATGCGGAGCACGAGCAGTCTTCTACGATGCGGCAGTCCGCCGACGAGCGTGCGCAGGTGGCACAGATGGGTAAGCACTAGACACAGGCCTTAAGGACGACAATCTCTTCTGTTCGGGTGAAACGAAGCTCGATCTTTTCGGACTCTGCGACGGAGTACCACGCATGGAGACGGATGATTTGCTGCCCCGAACATCCGTGTAACTTCCCGATCGAGAATCTCCCGGCGACCTTGTCACACGGGGAGCATCGTCACTAGAACGCCTCTGATGCGACCCGAAAGAATGTGAGCTTGAGTTACGGCTGCTAGAATTAACCCCTTCGGAGCTGTAGTTCCTGGGAAGCGAGGTCGAACTTTGTAGAGGGGACTGCCCGGGTGACCCGATATACGAACGGGAGCGAACACCGAACTCATTCATCATGAATGGAGGCGTTGGAGGGATTAACGGCATATCCATCCCATAAAACGGCATGCCGTTCACCAACGGAATAGCAGGCATTGGAGGGACTGGCGGGATATTCGTCCATACATATGGGTTAAATGACGCCCGAGGATCGTATGGCGGATGCAACGATATGCCTTTTGTCGTATCCGAAGGCGCATACATCCGTCTACTCACATATCTGCCATCTCGTCCCCTGACGTCCTCCGATGATGCTGTATGGGCAGAATAAAGCGAGGGTGGTCTCGAGAAACTGTATTGACTGCCAGGTGTGGCAGGCACAGAGCTTGAAGGAGAACCGTCCTGATGCGAGACCGGTGTAAAAACTAATTCGGGTGTGTACTTGTGGGACATGTTTGGTCCCCGAAGCGAAGCATGCGCCGAATCTCGAGAATCAGAGCGGCTACGGTCAGCGGTCCGTGGGGATAACGAGGCTGACTCGAGCAACGGACGCCCAGCACGAACAGCCTCACGCCGCGCGCGCGTGACTTTAATTTCCTCGGCGTAAGCTCGCTCTCGTTCCTCTGCTTGTTTTCTCGCCAATTCTCTAGACCTTTTTAACTTTTCCATCTCTATTTTCTCGACTTCCCGACGAAGGCGTTCTTCTTCCCCGATGACTTGCGAAACCATCGCTGGCTTCTGCGGTTTCATTGGCTCATGCAGAGATACCAAAGGGCGCAATGGTTGGCGCCGAGGAGCGATAACTCTCGAAACTTGTTTGTCTTGCGGCAGAGTAGTTGGTTGACGATTCTCCATGGGAAGCTGTGCTGCCCGAGCCCGCCGCGCCCGCTCTTCTCGGAGGAATTGCGCCTTCTGTTCCTTGTTCTTCCGGATGCGAAGGACGTAGCCCAAGGGTATCTGATCGTCCTTGCCGTCATCATCCGCAAACCGAACCCCTCGTTTCGGAACAGGATCGTTGGTCGCGGATCCAGAAGACGTCAGCTGCTTGGCTCGTCGCGCAGGCGACAGAGTATTGGGTAAAGTTAACGAGACAGCACTGGTCTGTTGCGAAGGAGACGGTTTCGCAAGGGAACCCTTGGTGTGTGAAACGTCAGATGGAGGAGTGAGCGGCTCCGACTCTGGTCCTTTCATTTGAGCTGCAGGAGGATCAAGATCTACAGGGCGGAAGTCTCAACATCGATTATGATATGTAGCGAAGTGTACTCACTGAGGGTCAGAAGTGGCAGTGTGAACTCCGAGGCAGGGTCGAATGTAATATCTACCTCCACGTCCTCATCACTCTCCGATAACGTACCGGCCAATAGTTCGAGGGACTCTGAGAATTCTAACGCAGCCACCCCCAAGTGAGACCCCGGAATTCGGATGCGGATGATCTCGTCGGTCTCCAAGCGAGTCCAAAGCTGAAGTCTATCCTCGAAGCAGGGGCGGGAAACCCAATTCTCAAGGCCGCGGCTGTGAAAGTTCACAGAATCTGCCGACGGGAAAACGTCGTCCTGAAATTTCCAATGGGACTGTGGTTTAGGAGGAATGGATTTCGAGGCTAGTGAGATAATTGATGGTTCCGCGGAGGGAGATAACTGGTCCAGACGCGCTAGAAGCGACTTTTTGTGTAGCTCAGACTCTAGCGTCTCACGACGGCGAAGACGTCGATGATTATGACACGAGCGAGGGAAAGGGATAGCTTCTGGCAACTGGAAGAGGGGAGCCGAGGTGGGCTGGGGAACAAGGCTGTTCATGATCATAGTACTAGCGTTAGCTCGCGCTGTGGCCACCTGTTGAGGAGAGTACAACGTGGTGGGAATGTCGTCGGGGGGGCTATACGGGTCATCGGACTGCAAGGATGCGCCGTCCGTTTCGGTGGGACTAGGATGTGGGGAACGGCGAATATTTTGAGATGATTGCCAAAGGGTATGGTGTTCCTCGGGAGGATCACTGAATATAGCGTCCTTTCCCCCTAACCATGACTTCCAACTGCCCTTCTTGCTCGATCTGCGTGGGAGGCCGTCATCATCGGGTGTGCGGAGGGTAGTAGAACCACTCGATGAGGAGGAAGAGGAGTTTGCGAGGTCGGTGGCGATGAGCGGGGGTAAGGATGCTGGGTCTAACGATGAGAGGTGTTTTCTGGAGAGGGAGAAGAGCCTGGACTTCTTCTGAGGGAGACGGGGGCGAGAGGCGTCGTCTTGGGAGGCCGACGGCACATCGGACCTGTCGGTGCGCCTGGAGGATGCAACGAAGACAGACGCCAGTCTACGCATCGGGTGGTGGTGGTGGTGGAGGAGAAAGGAGCGATGTAGACTTTCTGGACAGTGTTTAGAGCATTACAAATGGGACTGGCAAGAGTCCCAGCGCACTAACGGGTGACGCGCAGTGTTGTACGGCAGTTTCCTACCGAATTAGTCGGCTACGAGTCGATGACACCGATGACAACGAGGTCAAGTGCAGACCTAACCTACTGGCAGATGACCTTTTCACTCACACCAACGTGTGAAGACATTCGTACGGAGATTTCATGAATTCCCTTGCTGTGCTTGCATAAAAACATAACCTGAACACGTTCACATCACGTCGGTCTGCAAATTAACCCCCAGACACCCTCTCCTGGGTGCCCTTAATGTCCCTCGTCCCCTTTCCGTCGCGATCGTCTGTCATTCCACCACCGCACCAACCGCCGTTCGTACCGCTCTACCATCCCGCACACAAAATCGCAATCGATCCCCGCCCATCGAGCGGACCCTTCAACGATCACTTTGAGATCTGCCGAAAGATTTCCCAGCACATCTTTAGCGTCGTAGATCGTGTACATTTCCCCCGGCTGAAGTATGCCGGTGTTCACGTCATTTGTCTGTGTCGGTGGCAGTCCCCGTCCACTCAGATGGCACTGTTCCCCTTGCATCACATCTGCAGCTTTTGTCAATGGAAAGTACCTGTCAACAACGTGGTGCTCTGTTTACCAGACCCATGTGCCATCAGCATCACGTTCGTCCCGGAACTTGAAAGACCACCCACCATCCCCTTTCGGGTCTATTAATACCTTTTGGCAGAAATCAAGATAGTTATCCAGGGCAGCATCATCTAAATCGCCCACAGGCCTGCAGGATCGAGATCAACATCATGACACAAAAGGATAGGCGTCACGACGAACAGAGACACTCGCGAGCCAAACCGGCTATTGATACCACGTTCAGCGTGATCTGTTTCCCTCACGGCCGCCAAGAATTCACTCAGGGCAGGAAACGCACACGCGGCATCATCCGCGCTTCTGGGCAGCCTAGAACACCATCAGCATCAGTTCGTGAGGCAATCAACTTGCACGTAAAGATCCCTGCCTTTGTTTCCCATCTAAGCCGTATACGAGTTTGAGCACCACAATGGTAGTCGCGACAAGACAAACTTCAGGCGGTGCGTTATCATACTTCTCGATGTCCACGTCTCTTCTGGTGCTACATAGCGAAGGCGCCGGTACGCCTTGGAGGGATAATCCTAGAGAAAGTACGTTTCCAACCGTCTTTGTCAGAAGGTACAACATGGCTACACGACTGTTTCATCGTAGGGATTCGTTCCTGCAACATGTAAACTTACGAGTGCCACAAAAGCATTCTTGCACAGCACGCCAAAGGACTGGGGCTACATTGAGTTCCGGAATGGCTATATCATAAGTGTCGTAAAATCGGTTAGCGAGACGGGAGGCAAGGCGATGCAGAGTCAAAGTTTTTGGCGCATGCTACATATTGCATCGTTTAGTATTGTCGCGTGATGCTGGTGGACGTCAAGTCATACATGAGGAGACAATGCCTGAACAGCGTGTTTTGTGAGGTGGCGGGCAAGGGACGGTGGTAACGAGCGAACATGGTCGAGATACGGAAGCGAATAACACTCGATGGCACTTGTTCGGCCTATCAGCACCATCGCATAGTAATACGTGATGGTAATTGAGAGAACAGCTTACTTGATGAAATCCATGTAAATGACTGGAAGCCGAATGGTCCAGCACGCAAGAACGAGCAGCGCGATCGTGTTCTCCGGCCGATCCGCGCGACTCACAAAAGGATTATTGGGTGACGTGTACGCATTGTTCTCAGCACGTCGCTCGTCACTGGAAGATCCATCGTCTGTTGAGCTGACCTCGGAATTCTCTTCCAGGAGCACTGCAATCTCTGGGGCGAGCATTTCATCTTCACTCACAGGAAGATTTTCGTCGGGCACTGCAGCAGCGTTCTGCAAAGGGTGGCCTATCCCTTCCTTTTCAGGCCCTGAAGGGCCGTGGCTCTGTCCGACTTCTTCGGGTTTCTGTTGATACCCTTCTTGTTCCCGGGTGTAATGGAGGGGCTCTGCAGGCGGTGGCCTGGGAATAAGATTTAGATGAAAGGCCCACAGATCCCTGCAAATCGTCTGACAAGATGAATATGTTTATAAAACCAGCAAGCCCTAAGGAACGAAAACCCACTTCAAACCCGGGAGGCAGATTCCAGAGTGCTATCAGTGCCGTCACTTGTTTCCGAAAGAGTAACTGGAGACATTGGTAGTAATGGAAACGAGCCCTGTCGCCATGATAGACTGAACCCTCGCGGTCAGCATCTACCGGGATTATCAACGGGAGGATGGCGTACGTTTCGGGTCCGCCCTGCCCGCTCTTTCCTTTTTCTTGCGATTAGATTTGAGAGTCCGTTTCCTCATCATATGGGTGCCCATACCGTCTACTTCTTCAGACTCGTTGATATAGTGCTACCATGCATACCATGCATGGATTGTATGGTTGAGGGCAACGGTATATCACGTTGGCTCTGACATACTGAGAGTGCTCACCTGAAGAACATGACCCTCACTACAAGTGACCAGGCCTGCAGCATTCTTCCGCCATTGCCGAGACCCACATATTGAGCATCTCTTACGCGGCGCCATGATAGAAGGGTAGCTCCAGGAGTGTTAGCATGAGCCCCAGCAACTGCAGTGCCAAGCACGAAATGTCGAATTGACCAAGCCACGTGATCTCTGAGTACACGTCTGGTCGCGTGTCGCTGTCTAACCTCCAACACATCATCATCTACGGCACTCAACTGTTACCTTTGCCACTTTATTTTGCTCAGAAGGCAGTAAAATGAGGGTTTTCCTCCTGATTTCTCTGCTGGCTGTGTTGTCGACGCTAGCATTTGCGTAGGTCATGTCACCATTGGTTTTTCATGAACGACTGACAAAGGTTGTTCACAACAGATGGACCAAAGTAAGTGAACTGGCAAGCCCTTCTTGATTGTCCTATTCAGACGTTCATTTCAGGAAGACCACGAAATTTTTGACATCGTTAGTGCCCTCGAAGCAGCTGAAGGTCTGTCTTGAGGATGTCAGATACTCGTCTCGATGCTGAAAATGTTGCTGCGGTATTGTGCAGGCAAGGGAATAACATTCTACTCCTGGCTGGATGTCCCTCAAACGGCCACTCTTGCGGAGATCAATAAAGCGTACCGGAAGAAGAGCATGCAGCTCCAGTCAGACCCATCTGCTCGGGGATCTCACGGCATGACTAATGGTATTATAGTCCTGATAAAAATCCAGGTGTCAAGGGTATTCAGGAGCGATTTGCAAGATTGGGGGTCATTGTCAATATATTGAGAAACACAGAGGGTCGAAAACGGTTCGTGTGGTCGTCCCATGCACAACAGCGCAACTTAATGTTGTTTGAAAGGTACGACTTTTTCTACAAAAATGGCGTGCCAAAATGGAGGGGCACTGGATACTATTACTCGAGGTTCAGACCAGGGCTTGTGGTAAGTACAACAGTTGTGTTTTGACGGGTGGTTGGCTGGAGATTAGGGTTCCAGGCTGTGTTGGCGTTCTTGGTTGTTTTGACCAGCGGACTGCAATATCTCGTGCAGAAGATGAACTACAACCGAGATCTTGAAAAGGTGCGACAGACGATCCGAGCCGCAAGATTGGCAGCGTGGGGACCAAAACTGGTGCCATCGGAAGGCCGACGCAAGGTTGGTTGCTATCGAGACTGTGGCTGTAGTGGAACCTCAGCTAGCATAACAGGTCAAGGTCAATCTTGGCGGTGGCCCGCGAGCAGACGGAGAGGGGAATATTGTTCCAGGAAAAACGATTGACATGGTGGTGGATGGGAATGACGTTTATATTGTAAGTCGGCCGACGCCACTGGGACTGCAGATTAACTGATAAGTACGTTTTCAGTGTGATGGGCGCGATCTTCATTTGCTTGATGAATCGTCGGCGACTGCTCCCGCGATTTCGCGAACGTGGTTTGTGTTGTTGGTGACCGGGCTTGTGCAGAAAAAGCGGCCGAGTGAGAGTTCAGACCAAGTAGAAGAGAGCGACGACGGGAGTGAGACTGGCACTGGCATGGCATCGGGGGGACGTGCGCAGCCAGTGAGCATGGCTGGTGGACGAAGACGACGAGCAATGAGAACTGGAGCGGAGAAATAGACTTTTTATTTAAATAATAATAATTTTTTGCATCACTGATCGGGTCTCGGCCGAATAACTGATTATCTGGCCAATTCTTGTCTTATCAACCAATCACATTGCGCAGTCAAAATAAATGTCAACAGAGCTCATCGCCCCGACCTTTAAAGGGCGAGCTCGCATCGCTGTTCTTCGTGCGCTCTTTTCCAGTCATGTCTTCCTCTCTGCACACCTACCACAACGATCTCCTTGCCCCCTACCTCGCTCTTCCACAGGGAGACAAGGTCCAGGCTGAATGTAAGCTCCTCTACTTGCCTCCGCTTCCCCGCTCAAATTTCCCCAGACGTCTGGATCGATGGCGATCACGGTCTCCGCTCCAAGACCACTGTTCGATTCTTCCCTTATCATCCCTGATCTGTTCTGATCTTTTGCCGACAGACCTGCACCAAGAAGATCACCGACATTGGTCAACTCCGCATTTGGGACTTTGACGGCTCCTCTACCAACCAGGCACCTGGTAGCGACTCTGATGTCTACCTCCGTCCTGCTGCAATCTTCAAGGACCCCTTCCGTGGCGGTGACAACATCCTTGTCCTCGCAGAGACCTACAACAGCGATGGCACTCCTAACAGGACAAACTACCGCCACCATGCTGCCAAGGTCATGGAGCTTGCAAAGGACGTCATCCCTTGGTTTGGTATCGAGCAAGAGTACACCCTCTTCGATGCCGATGGTAACACTCCCTTCGGCTGGCCAAAGGGTGGTTTCCCTGGTCCTCAAGGCCCCTATTATTGCGGTGCAGGTATGTCGTCGCCCACACGCACTCGGCTATGTCTCATCGCCTCTGTAGGCACTGGAAAGGTCTTTGCTCGTGACCTCGTAGAGGCTCACTACCGTGCCTGTCTTTACGCTGGCGTGAACATCAGCGGTATCAACGCAGAAGTCATGCCCGCTCAGTGGGAGTTCCAGGTCGGTCCTTGCGAGGGCATCTCCATGGGTGACCATCTCTGGATGGCCCGTTACCTCTTGGTTCGCATCGCCGAGCAGTGGGGTATCAAGGTTTCTTTCCACCCCAAGCCTCTCCAGGGTGACTGGAACGGTGCTGGTTGCCACACCAACTATAGCACACTTGCTATGCGTGAGCCAGGAGGAATGAAGTACATTGAGGAAGCGATTGAGAAGCTCTCGAAGCGTCACGAGGAGCACATCGCTGTTTATGGTGAAGACAACGAATTGCGTCTCACTGGCCGTCACGAGACCGGTCACATTGGTGACTTTAGTTCCGGTGTCGCTAACCGCGGTGCATCCATCCGTATTCCGAGGCACGTGGCTGCTCAGGGCTACGGGTACATGGAAGACCGTCGCCCTGCTTCCAATATTGGTACGTCTGTCCCTGATCTCCACATGGTTTGGTGTCTCATCACTCTTTTTGGAAAAGATCCCTATCGCGTCACAAGCATCATCGTGGAAACCACTTGCCTCGATAAGTGAGATATCGTGTAAACTATGCGGACAAAGGAGAAGTAGAGAAGAACAGCTATACCGATACACAGATACTCGAATACATTATTCTGTGGATTGACACTGCGCATAAAAACTTGTAAGACTTGGGCTCTGAGTCTCTTGTACATTGTCTCCAACCTCTCTGATTCGGACGATGAGCAAGTATGGACAAAAAACTCACCTTGCCTGATTTTTTAAAGCTCCTGACGAGCAACAATGTCCCCGTTCCAAAGGCAATGACTGTGGCTAGTAAAGTGTCTGTCTCGCTCTTGGTTTGATCCGGGTGGCCTCCTTACAGCATTCTCCTTTCCAGGTTCAAGGAACACAACACTCCAGCTCTTCTAGCCCAGCTAGACGACATCAAGCTGCAAGTGCTCGATGTCAAGGACAAAGACCTTCGCAAACTTGTTCTCGCAGCTATTCACAGGGCCGGGTACATTAGACTCATCCGAAAACCTGACTCAGACGGTGATCATGATCATTTGGAAGGGCACGCTTCAAGCAGTAAATCCCCTAGCACAGTACAAACATTGGTACGCACGTTCTTCCTCATGTCTGACGATCTCTCAAATGACATACTTGGCTCGTGTAGACCTCGCCAAGGAAGAAACGTAAACGCGATGACGACCTGAACGAGTTCCTACCTGAGGCGCCTCCGGATGAGGGGTCGACGTACGGAAGTATGGATTTTAACGAGGTCCTGGACGAAGAGGTTGGCACTTTCGTCTTCAGCCACGCCGAATCGGCGTACTGACACTTGTGACGAAGGTCTTGAAGTTGAAGAGCACAGTAGTGAACCGCGCACCGCTCATGACGGCGTGGGCAACGATCGTTGCAGAACGTCTCGGTTTTGATAGGGAGGAAGCGCTGAGTATTGGTAGGTGTTGAGTTTGCCTCGTCCGTCGTCGATCCGAGTCACCACTGGCGGGCTCTACACAGGATCAGTATACACGGAGATGAACGCCGTCACAAAGGGTGTCTCTCTCGGGATCATAGACCGAAGCAAGCAAAAGGGGATCGAACCCTTGTCGGATGGTCAACAACCGTACGTGGATCTGATGGGCAGACGGTGAGCTCGTCATTCTCGCCTTCAGCGTGCACGCCACATGTCCGTTGATCTCGCTATGACTATATGCAGGATGTAAGTACGCGCGGGAGGACCTGCGTGCGAGTTCACTGATCGGATCGATCTCCGACAGACCGCTTTACAAGATTCAATCGTCCAAGTGGAGAGCGCTCGTAGGCGGATCGCCCGCAGTTCCGAGTGCTGCGTTTTCATACATCTCTCGTGCCTTTCGGCAGACGACACCGAATATAGTCGGCGCGCTACGCCTCTTGGCAGAAAGCTATCCACCCCAGGAACTCAACAAGGTTGGATTCTCACTCTATGCTGATTTTAGACCGACAGTGGACGGATGGGGGAAGAGGGGGGAGGTCCGATGTGAGCACGTCCTGTCTCTGAGAAAGAAGGGAGCTGGCAAGGCGTTGGAGGGGCGCGTATCAGACACTGGGTGTGATCACCAGGAACCTGTTTCAGACCACCCGCCAAAAAGGATACGGGAATTTTCTCCAGACGAGTACGAGGCGGCTTTCGATGAGGATTTTGAACTTGACCAAGAAGCACTTAGCATGCTGCCCTGAGTTACATATTCCAAGTATAAGTACTGTAAGGATGCCAAAAGAAGGTACTGGTTTCAGTGTAGTGATACGCCGTATCTACATCTATGTAAGAAATCCAAGCACCAGTCTATGAAGTCGAATCAGTGAAGTGAACTGACAGTCTATAACTTTTTGATGACGGCCGCTGTGAACTCCGAGGTTGTAGCAGCACCTACAAAGGTTGAGCCGAGTTATCCGCAAAATGCAACTCACTCACCACCCATGTCTGCAGTGCGGACCTCGCTTGCATTGATGACATCGAATGTTGCGCCCGCAATGTTATTAGCAATGGAGTCGAGGCTGGGGTGCAGTTCATGAGACACGCAACATATGGAGTACGGTAACGCTTACCCGAGATGTCGAAGCATCATGGTAGCACTAAGAATCATTGCTGCTGGGTTTGCTCGGTTCGTTCCCATGATATCAGAAGCTACATGTCTACATCCAGGTTCGAAGAGAGCATAATCCTAGAGACACGTTTAGTGATGATCCAGAATTTGAGAAGGCATGTGCATACCGATCCCACGTTGCAACCAGGGACAATACCTGGCCCACCAACGAGTGCGGCGCCGATGTTGGAAATGATTGCACCGTACAAGTTGGGCATCACCATGACGTCGAATTGACCCGGCTTTGCAACGAGCTGCATAGAACTAGGGAAGAGATGAGAATTGTGTATGACGTGGAACTCATGGGGGGACACACGTGTTGTCAATGATCATGTCGTTGGCCTCAATACCTGCAGATTTGTATTCCTCTGCCACTTTACGAAAGGTGTTTAGGAAAAGGCCGTCGCCCAACTTCATGATGTTCGCCTTGTGAATGCAAGTGACTTTCTGCGAGCCACGGAGGGATATGTTGGGAGAGAAGGCATCATAAATAATGAAAGCACACCTTGCGGTCGTTCTTGAGGGCAAAGTCAAACGCGAAGCGAGAGATTCGTTCTGCCTTGGCTCTTGTCATAACTTTCAGGCTTTCTACGACACCAGGGTAACTCTGATGCTCCAACCCTGAGTACTCGCCCTCGGTATTTTCACGTATGATGGCGAAATCGACGTTGGAGTGACGGGTAGGGAAGCCGGGGAGGGACTTGCAGAGTACGACGGAGGCGTAGATGTCGAGTTGCTGACGCATGGCGACGTTCCAGGATATATGACCGGACTGTGAGATGGGGGTGAAGAGGATGCCTTATTGGCAGAGGGTGAGAATTGTTGAAGGTAGGACATGGATATGCTTACCCTTCAAGCCGACACGGTTGCGCTTCAAGCTCTCCATGGCCTGGTTGAAGAGATCCTCGCCTGCAGAGGACATACCAGAGACATTATACTGCTCCCACTCTATGGGTGCATTGACATAGTCGAAAATCTCCTTGACGGAGTCGGTGATTTCGGCTCCAATACCATCGCCGGGGATGAGAGTGACCTGATACGTGGAATGAGCGACACGCGACAGTGAGGGAGCTGGATACTTACGGTGTAAACACCGCCATATTTTGTCGGGGACTAGGGAGATGTGAGGACGTGGAAGGACGGCTTGAGGTGGTACTTACGCGCTGTGTGACCCTCGGGAAACCTGCGGAGAGGGTTGTCGCAGCTCTCTTGGTGTGGGGTTAGACGACGACTGTGGGTGGAAGAGAGAGATACAACACGCACGGACTGGTGTATGACTGGACGCGTCGCCGATGCAAAGGCGTTGCGGAACATGGCTGTTGTGAGTAAAGAAGAGAATGAAAAATCCGAGCAAGGAGAGAAACGGAACGGCACGGTGGCCGCGCGCGTGGTAAAATGATGGATTATAACCCTTGTTATGGATCCACATAATAATCTACCAGAGATACCCTTGGTGCGCAAATCACGTTCCTTTGCTTTCTATACAGTCTTTCTTTTCATCGTGCTACCCCTCTGGCTCGTCACTCCCTTGTCCTGGTCATTCGTCTTGTATACCCTCTACAACCTCAACTTTCTCCGTCATGGCTCTCTCTTTTTTACGGTCGCTCTCTGCGAGGTGTGTACCCTCCCAGTGCCTTCTTTTTGTCCAATGACACCCCCCCTTCCTAGGTTCTCTTCAGCGTATATCATTATTCTCTCGTTCGTTCTATTTCAGGACTTCCAAGGAACGCCCCACCCAACCTAGTCGAACTTCAGGCCGGTTTCCAACGTGTCTTGAAAACTGGTCTCGCCAATCTCGACATCGATGAAGAGTCCCTTGACACCGATCGCCCAGGCAGTCCGGCAGAGCAGCTCGCTCAGTTGCAGCCCGACGACCCTCGTGCTATTGATTTCCGCGAGTGCATGAGAGCCTGGTATTCATTCACTCCCCTCACTCCCCATTGCCTGACCAACCCTGTCTTCAAGGTTTCGCAGAACGACTTGGTCATCTATCACAAAGCAAGATTTTTACGCGTACCTTTATTGGACCTTTTACAACAGTCCACTCCCTGCTACCCGTCTAATACCTGACCACCATCGGGACGTCCTCGACGATGCCATTAGGCAGATTGAAAATCGTGCCGGAATGACCATTCCCGACAGACCTAGTTCTGGTGTATCGCCCATCCTCCTAACCATCGACAAGCTCAACGTCACCTCGAGGCCCTTCCTCTGGTATGCGTTGGTGTTTATCACCAATCGGGTGTTCAGGTTTTGGTTAGGACGAGTGCACAACGTCCGATTTGGTTGCTATGAAGGCCTGGAGTGAGCCTCACTTTCGCTCACCTTCGAGTTTAACCTTCAGGACTATTGTTCAGGTATTGCATTCGAATACCCGAATCCTGGGACCCTCTTCGTGGCCGTCGCCCCGTCGTACTCTTTCACGGACTCGGTATCGGTCTGATGCAATACAAATTACTCATTTACGATCTTCTCCAAAACCTATCCGATCGGCCCATCATTATACCCTTACAACCCAACATCAGTCAGGACATCTTCCATTCTAGGTTTCTGAAGCCAATGGGTAGACGTGAGATGACCGCTTATTTATCTGGTCTTCTGAGGGAATTGGGCTGGGTGTCCTCGTCAGAAGATCGTAGTTGCACCTCTCAACATAGCCCGTCGCGAGGTATTGTCGTGCTAAGCCATTCCAAGTGGGTATTTCTCTTGTCGAACTATTCATATCCATTGATGTCTCCCTCCAAGTGGTTCCTTTCTCCACGCATGGTTTCTCAAGGCTCACCCAGAAATGGTTGTGCGCTCATGTTTCGTAGACCCCGTCACATTTTGTTGCTGGGAAGGCGGTAAGTCAACGGTGTCAGCGAGCCGCATGTGATGTGATGTCACTCTTCCACAGACATGTGCTACAATTTCTTGTACAGTCGCTGTTCCACGGTATGATCGTCGATACGTTTGCACCACAAGTGGTTTAATCATTTTTAGGGCCTCGATTTGTTGATGAGGTACTTCATAGGAACTGAACTGGGTACTGCGAATACGATTCAGCGTCATTTTGATTGGTCATCGAATTCGCTATGGTTCGAAGAGATCCCGAATGCCCGCGACCCTAAAAGGACGCTCGTCGTATTAGGAGGCAAGGACGCGATTCTGAATGCGGAGGTGAGTTATCGCCTCAAGGTCAAGCATAGTCTCACTCGCTCGTGAAGCGAATCAGACGTTATCTTAGCAGCCACGGCGTTCGGAAAGGGATCTGTTTCGACCCGAACGGTAGCCATGGTCAATCATTCGTCGCTGGTGGACCTGCACATTCTGTGATCATGAGCTGGCTGAAGCTCGCATGAGGACTTCCTCGTGCGCGTGAGGGGTGGATAGTGCATGTACATACGCAATTACGTTGCAATCATTTGAGGCTGTTCGACACGTCCATTCATCGATAACGTCACTACACGCGCGTATATAGAACACAAAACATGAACAAACTTAGGTTCCGCATTCACCAGCCAGGTATAAGAACAATACATCGCCCTTTTTGACACTCTCACACCGACTTCCATCCTCCCATCGAATTCCCTTCCCAGCCCTTTGAAATACGACTTGAAACAAGATGCCACCCCGAGGTGATCCAGGAGCTAGGGGCGGTCGTGGTCGCGGTGGCGCGGCGCGTGGCGGTCCTCCGCGAGGGGGGCCATCAGGTGCAGCAGCTCGGGGAACCACGTCAGCCACCCCGACCGGGGCACTCCCAGGTGCTCATGTCAAAGCAGTGGGGGTACGGCGATCGGGCTATGGCACTGCTGGTAGGCAGATCAACGTCTTGGCCAACTTCTTTACCATAGCCACTCCTGAGAATAACATTCATCATTATGATGGTGCGCCCCGTGTTATGTGGTCTTTCTGGTTAATTGTCTTAATTGATGGTCTTGTGTTATTCGTGGGTGGCGGGTAACTTCAGTCGGTAAGTTCGACATTCATCGACCTATATCCACCCTCGCTGATCATTGGCGATGTCTATCGCAGTCATCTCCCCCTCCGAGAAAACTTTGCCTGCGAGGTTAAACATGGAGTTAATTGATCACCTACAAAAGATCGATGCCCCCGATGTCTTTACTCCCCCCGCGGTATACGACGGACGGAAAAACATGTTTTCTCCAAGAGAACTACCCCTTGGACCTACCGGAAGCCAGGAGGTATGTGATACCGCCACTCGTGTTGTAAGACATTGACGGACCTTTGCCGTGACTTTAAGTTCAGTGTCAGCTTGTCCGATGAAACCACGCGTGGCAGTCCAGGAGAGAACACGAGCGGTCGTGGTCCACGCGTGTACAAAATCAGGCTCACCAAGGTTGCCACTATCAATCCAGAGTAATCATTTAATTTTGCTGTTAAGTGCGTCGTATTAATACCCTTTCCAACCATTTACTAGGGTTTTGCAACGTTTTATTATGGGCCAACAGTCCCATGATAACGACGTTACAACGGCGTTAACCGTAAGTTCCTGCAAGAACGTATATCCACTATTGCTAAACCTGAGTTCTCAGGCGCTGAATGTGGTGGTACGCATGGAGCCGACCATGAAATACCCCTTCAACGTCCGGTCTTTCTTTACCGATCGAGAGACCAAAGACATTGGGGGCGGTTTAGTGCTTTGGCGGGGGTATTTTCAGTCCGTCCGACCCGCGATTGGAAGCCTGCTCATCAATGTTGACATCTCCACCGGGACCATGTACAAGCCAGGACCGCTCTTGGATCTCTGCTTGGATTTCCTTGGCAGACCTGGCCAGCACAACATCTTAAGCCCACGACGCAACATGCCTGATCGAGAACGCATCCGACTCCAACGATTTATCGCAGGAATTAGAATTATGACTACATATTCGGGAGAGCGTGTCCGGAAGACTCCCCGAGTAGTCAAGAAGCTCAGCAGCGCAGGGGCATCAGATTTGAGTTTCAGCATGCGAGATGGTACCACGATGACCGTCGCCCAATACTTCCAGAAGTTGTTGAACAGGCCACTACGATTTCCCGATAATATCTGTGTTGAGGTGTGTGCTCGTCATGTATGTATATGTTTCGTTCTGCTAACACAACGTAGGTTGGATCCGGGGCATTGTTACCGTTGGAGCTTTGCACGGTCCCGTCGGGCCAGATCATGCGCAAACAGGTACCCCCCGAGAAAACCAAGGACGTCCTCGATTTTGCGACCAAGAAACCTCATGATCGTCTTCAAAGCATAACGAACGGGCTTTCGGTAGATTTTTTCTTCGTCTTATTGTCTATTTTCTTATAGCGAACAATATCCAGGTTCTTTCATACGGCCAGTCCGAATATGTACGTCAGTTTGGAATGACTGTCGATGAGGCAGCTGGTCCGCTCAGCGTCAACGCGCGTGTTTTGACGCCTCCCAGGCTCAGATATGGTCAGGAGAGCCCGCAGCCAGTTGTCGTAGGTTTCTGTCCTGTCCTGTCTCTCACAGATCTCTGACGTTATACATGTAATGCAGGCACCCGCAAACGGCGCGTGGAATATGTGCGTTGGATCCAATTCCGAGTTTCCAAAGCTGACTTTCGAACAGGATTGATAAGCGTTTCTTCCGACCAGCTACCATTGAACGTTGGATAGTCGTAATCTACGAACGCCAACAGCGATTCAACCAGCAAGCAGCGCAGGACATGATTGACGGTTTGCTGCGTTGCTGCGCTGATGTTGGTCAGTTGTCTTGGTTTACTTGCGAGGTTATCCTGGCATATTGACGCTGCTTAGGGATTAAAGTCAATGACACTAGCCCACTGGTTACCTGGCAGAATGGACAGGGTCGTATTGCTGAGGTGAGTGCTTTCATGCCTCCTAGATATGGTGAATGCTCACGAGGCTTTGTAGCAATTGCGGGCAGCTGGACACGAGTGTTTCCAGAAGACGAAACAGCGTCCGAGCCTTATCGTCGTGGTGCTTCCCGACAATGGGAATGACATCTATACTGCAGTCAAACAGTAAGTTACTAACGTTAACTTGCTACCGCGCGTTAACTGATTACGCGCAGCTTCGGTGACGTTACTGTCCGTGTCATATTAGCTCCTTTGGCCACAAACTGAATTATTTCAAGGTTGGGGTGGCGACTCAATGTTTGAAAAGCTCTAAATGCTTC
>JBBPNX010000053.1:0-53501 GCA_038091155.1 Harrya chromipes
CAGATCAAGCTTCAACGCGCATCGGTAGCCGTGATTGGTGCGGGGGGTCTTGGATGCCCTGCACTCCAGTACCTTGCCGCTGCCGGTGTTGGCAAGCATTTCCTCTTCATCGCGGTTATCTGCGTAATTACTAGCCGTAACTTGAATCAGGACGAATAGCCATCATCGATCACGACACGGTCGAACTTTCCAACATACAGAGACAGGTTCTCCACAACGAAGAGACGATCGGCATGTCCAAAGTACATTCGGCGGCAGCTGCAATCAAAAAGTGAGCAGCTACACGTGGGTTGTCCTGCTCTTCATTCAAGACGAGACAACCGCCCAGAATCAACTCAACGATTCAAGTCGAGCCCATTGACGAAGCAATCAATCCGTCCAATGCGATGGCGCGCTTACAGCCATACGATGTCATTCTAGATTGCACCGATAACGTGCCGACGAGGTATCTTCTCTCTGACACCGCCGTTCGACTCGGAAGACCTCTCGTCAGTGGTGCCGCTCAAAAATACGAAGGCCAGCTCTGTATCTACAACCTTGGCGACTCGGGACCCTGTTATCGCTGCATATTTCCCAAATCTCCTGCTCCAGAGATGTCTGGCAGTTGTGAGGAGATGGGCATCCTGGGTGCCGTTACCGGCGTCATTGGTGTCATGCAAGCATTGGAAACCATCAAGATTCTCGTTGGTCTCCACGGTGTGTACTGTGTCTTTGATACTCGTTCTCTCGGGACAAGTTATTAGCACAGATGGGAAGTCCTCCCTGATGCTATTCTCTGCTATGTCAGTACCGCCCTTCCGGACCATCAAGCTCAGGGAAAGGAAACCAACATGTGCTGCCTGTGGGGTAGATGGGCAAAGATCAGGCGCGATTCACGAGATTGACTACGTTACATTCTGTGGGGGTCCTCGTCCCGATTGGCAAGCAAGGGGTCTAGTGGCCGGAAACCCTGGCGATCGTATTTCTGCAGAAGTAAGGTGTTGAACTCTGCGCTGCACAGAATAATCTCAACTACGTCCAGGAGTTACGAAAGAGACTGGAATCGCAGGATCAATGCATGTTGCTTGATGTTCGTCCTGAAATCGAGTTTGGGATTTGCCATTTACCAGGTTCACTGAGTAAGTGGATTTGCACTATCCTCCTGCGTCTTTCACGCTTTCATATAGGTGTTCCACTACCACAACTACTCGCAAATCCTTCTGCCTACATACCACCCGATGGCAAATCGAAGATCGTAATCTTGTGTCGACTAGGGAATGATTCCCAAATCGCAGCCGAAGCACTTCGTGAATCCAATCCAATGTTCGAGGTGAATGATGTTATCGGAGGGTTATGTGCATGGGCAAAATACGTAGATCCACAATTTCCAGTCTACTAAAACATTTCACAAAGATAATGATAACGAAGATACATCGGTGCTCGCTTGATACAGATTGCGTTCAGATGAAGGGAAAGGAAATGTAATTTACTTTCCTGGAAATTGTTCTTGAGTAAGCATGCATGCCCAGAAAATCAATGCTTACTCAAACCAGCTTTAAACCACTTGGGTATCTTCTTCTGTTCCCCAGTGCTCGGCGAGCCTGTGCTTGACGGCGTCTGAGACTTTGGGACTACTTCTACGTCTTGGGAACCAGATGGCTTTGGAAGCTCAACTGCTTGCGCAGCGATGGAGGACAACAATGGCGCTGGCAAGTCGCTCTCTATTTTCAATCAGCATAATTCCACCACTGACGGGGTTGAGGAGACGGACTGTTCAACGACTCGTCCTCAAACCTGAGCAAGAGCACGGAGGACGGCGCCAGTTGAAGCTCGGCTAGAGTCAAGTCCCTGACCTTTGGATCAGAAACTTTGAGGTCACGTTTAGGAGGGGACTGATCTAGAACAACAATGTGACAACATATCCAAGCGCAGAGTGGTTTACGAACATAAAATGAATTTGGTCGGTTTCACGTCATCACGGAGTGATGAGCGAACAAAGGCATAGACTGAACGTATTTTATCTGTCGAGGGAAAGGTCTTCTCTAGTTGAGTACGATCGCTGAATCTGACACGAATGGTCGTCTGCAAGAGATTTAGCTTTATCAACGAGACCAAGACATAGACTGACATTTGGCCATCTATCCCTCTTTGCTCGCTCCGTCGCCTCCCTTGTGGCCCGTAGCTGTAGGGGAGCGTTCACCAGCGCTTGTGAGCGCGCAGTCAGTGTAGCTTGCGCGGCCTTGAGATCAGCTGCAGTCGGAGTAAAGTACGACTCTGGCAACTCTCGTACTTCAGGTGCGCAACATGAGTGCAGGAACGATACACTGCAGGACTCGTGGACGCACACGAAGAGCCACTAGAGGACAACGGTGCTTTGTATACCTTGAAATTCGACGGTTCAACTGCAATGGAAACATCGTTCCCGGAAGATGGAAGCACAGGGGTATCAGACATTGCAATCTATTAGGCCTGTTCCGTGTATGGAGCTATGGAATGACGTATCAACAAGATCTCGATCACTACGGAAAGGCACTACACGAACGGGCAGTCTCGTTTATGTGAATTTGTGGAATCCACCAAGCACGGCCACCTGCGACGTAGCAAAAGAAACATATCAGTACTGAGAACAACCTCGTAAACAGAAGAAATAAAATCAGGAAATGTTGATTGTCTCAGCCCACAGACCTCAGGGTAAGCCGGCAAGCACACCTTTTGGAACAAGGCCCGTGGATCGAACGCAAATTACATGAGTGCATCATTTACACGACAAGAAAAAAGAAACATCAAAAGGACCAACACTCACAAAACGAAGTATGTACGGACAGTCTGAACAAGGTGATGGTTAGCGAGCAAAACTACTCAGTGGTTGTTTATATCTGTTTCAAGGTAACCCTATTTGGGTAAATCCCCCCTTTATATGACTGACCAACGCACTCGCACATAATATGTCCGATAATCACCACCACCACGACGAAGGCTGCGGTCACGAAAGCCATGACCACGACCACGACGGCGGAGACGTTGGTCCCAACGACAACCTCTTCCCCTACATCGACCGCCCTCACGTCGTCGCATTAAACGCGACGGCACCAGGATCCAGCGTCATCAAACCGTGGCACGAGCGAACGAGCGAGCAAGTAGTAAGTACGAAACAGAAACGTACCTATTATACTCATTCACTGGGTCGACCACAGTATCTGGAATCGGATGCAGACGAACAATTGTAAGATGCGGCACATCATGATCACTTGTTGGGTTGATACCGAAATAGCTGACTCAGTGGCCAGAATCGTTCGCGTTCCGTTCACCGGTTCTGTCAAGTTACGCTCTCTTCTTCTCAAGGCCGGTCCCGGCGATCAGACGCCCCAAAAAGTTGTCTTGGTGCGTAGATCTCGGCATACATGTGCAGGGTTTCCTCATGGTTCCATACACGACCGCCATTCTTGCCGATTCATGACTCAAGTTTGCAAATGAGCCGAGCTTGGACTTTGATGATGTCTCAGACAAGACTCCAGCACAGGAGTTTGAGGTCCCAATTGGGCGAGACGTAGGTGAATACGCTGTCAGGCATGTCGTTCTTTGTCCGACTGTGGGCCCGAATCGTGTTGATAGCCGTCACTAATAGGGCGACGAAGTTCACCAATGTGACCTCCGTGACCCTGTTTATCCCGTCAAGTCAAGGAGCAGACTCGACACGACTGTACTATATCGGATTCCTTGGACACTGGACTCAAGTACGCAGGATTTTTAATACTAGATTGTATGATCTCATAGACCTTATACTACATCTAGCGGAAGAACAACCCGGTCGTCACCGTATATGAGGCGCAGGCCAATCTAGCAGATCATGCCAAGATTCAAGGGACTGAGGGTGCTTTCAACACACCTCAAACATAAAAATGACATACTTCGAGAGTACAACATGCGCTGGGTGAACAATGAAAGCGTAAAGTAGCAGACATGTACAGTGATAACCACGAATGGTAGTCAAGAAAATAGCATCTAATGGATATAATAATGGCACGGAACGGAATCAATGGCATTCTAGCTTGGGTTTATTCCTTGCGAACTGGACATAGATCCTTCCGCATTGCGTTGCATAAAGGATTGCAACATCTCGTAATTCACGGTCCCACCGGCCGTGTTATATGATCCAGCATTCATCGGCCCACTTGCATTAGTATTCAGCTTGGAATATAAAGTTCATCAGTACAGATCCTAAAGTGACCAACAGAAGTACCTACTTGGAAGCCTGCGGGTATATTCGCGACCGCGTTGTACGCGTTTTGGGGCATGGACATCCCTAGAGAGTGCAAAGCCTGACCTGAGGCGTTATGAACTTGCTGGGTTTGTTGCAACTGCTGTCGGCGCAGCAGCTGCTCCTGCTGTGTCCGAATCCACTGTTCGAAAACGAATCTTTGTTTTGCTGG
Source organism: Harrya chromipes (assembly GCA_038091155.1). Taxonomy (NCBI): domain Eukaryota; kingdom Fungi; phylum Basidiomycota; class Agaricomycetes; order Boletales; family Boletaceae; genus Harrya; species Harrya chromipes. The sequence continues at coordinate 4,410 of JBBPNX010000053.1, forward strand.
CTCAAGACCTTGCAGGACCGCTCTAAGCGCTGGTGGGAGGTTTGGTCCACCCAATACCGGAGGTTGACTGTCTAATACGTTCCCACTCCCAGGAAGGTCGGGGATGCCTTCGGGGAACACAGCCCCGGCGAAACTTGGCCCAATTGGAAAAATGACGATATTGTACGAAAATTTCCCGGACGGCAGTTGCCATCCTGCATAGGCGAACTACGGGTGATATAAGCAGATTGGATATGGTATATCGCTAAAAAAGAACATACTATGCGGCGCTCCAACATATTTTTCTTGAGTGCTTGGAATTTTTGTTCGTTCACGGACCCATCAGGAGCACGAGGATTAGGTCTGAATTGCATGACATGGCTCCGAGGTTGGTGTCGCCTCAACCATGACTGGAGTTCCGTGCCATTCCTGAGGGGTTCCTTGCAAGGGTTCAAAATCAAGTTCCTCGGCCAGCTGTCTGTGCGGCTGGAATGATTGTTGAGACTTACATATTCAGGAAACGGGGCGGATGACCTACACATCGCTCCGCGTCGTCGGAGAATAGATTCCGATAACATGTATCTGTAGATGCACTTCATTCGTTCCCTGGCCATTGTTGACCTTGGGAAAGACCCAAGAGAGCATCCCACTCCATGTAGATGAGTTGAATGGTTGAGCAGGCTGGTTCGTCGCAGTGGAATTGACACTAGTCTCCTGAGATGACGTCCCTGACGCTTGTGAAGATGGCCCGGCAATGGGCGGCCAGATCCCTTTCTTCTCAGTCAAATTTTGCGTCTGAGCAGTTACCTCAGGAGTGGGGTGGGGTGGGGTTTGACTGGGACCCGATGAAGGATTACTGCCGGGAACGGATATCGTCCCACCGCGGGATTGCCAGAAATTTGCCATGATCTGAGAATCAGAAAGTACAGGTTTATGCTCCTCTGTCGTAGGACCGGGTAGTTTTTCGCTCGATGGGCTTGGTGCGTTTGGCGGGTGAGAGTGAGTGGACGGATCAGTCTCTGTCGTTGGATTCTGGACAGTCGATGCTGCGCTTCCCGCTTGAGGGTTCGGGGCTTCTTTTGCGGGATATGTCTTGTGATAGTGTTGCCTAAGTACCATTTTGATCTGTTCTCTAACATGAACCCTTGAGGCTCGTTCTTTTTGGAGTCTGGCCAGAATCATTGCCTGTCCAAGATTTTGTGGATGCGATATCTGCCCTTCCAACGTCGCGATCTCTTTATCTAGCACTCTCAGACGTTCCATCACCAGCCCAAATTTGAACCCTGTTCCAGCTACGACCTGTTCCAAGAGTTCAGGATTCACAGGGGGACCAGGTGGAGGCTGTGGAGCAGTAGGAGAGGAAGTGGTGGGTGTGGATGCGGGTGCGGAGGGTGTAGCTTGAACAGGTTGGGTTGAAGGCGGGTACGGACCAGCAGCGGTCGTAGGTGGTGGTGGTGGTGGCGGCGGCGGCGGCGGTTGCGCGACTTGTGGGGGCGCCGGTTGTTGGGGACGTTGGTTCTGTGGTATGGGTGTGCGTGCAGTAGAGAGAGCAGGAGATGCAGACGATCTCTTTGAGGTGGAATCGGCGATGAGCTTCTGTCGCTTCGTGTCCGGGCTCTGATCGGAGAGCAGGGCATCGGGCTGGCGTTTAGTAGTACCTATGGTCCAGTGAGAATGTGCCATTTCGATATTCACGCATACTCACTCGTCTTTTGTGGTGTAGGGAATCCTGCGAGTAACAGGACATGTGGTGCATGTACATTGAACCATGGGGATTGGGCCGTAGAGCCTGCTACCTGCGATGGAGAGATATTAATTAAGAAGCCGTAAGACAGAGATGGAAACGAACAGATGATTGAAGGTCTTGAAATTGAGGTATCTTTCTTAGGCTAATCAGACTCAGATTGATCTTTCTCTGCAAAGTGTTTGTTCTGTCCCCACTCCGGAACGAATCAACGGAATTTACTCACCTTCCTAAGTTCCGCGGGCATGGAATCCCAGTTCACGGAATCTAGGTAATGCAGAGTGTTACAGTGAGGTCTCTGAGCACTATCAGGCAGAGACGCTGCGATATGCAGTATATGGGATATCAATGATCGGTTCTCCTTCTGTGGCGATTGTGTTGGTACAGCGAAGTTGACCGATGTCATCAATATGTCGAATAACTGCGAAATGGCGACATATATAGCCAGCAGGGTATACGAGGGCATATGCTGGCATACCTCGATGGCAGCTACAAGTCCTTCTAGCGCACACAATCCTCGGCCACTCCCTGAGTTCGTTTGGCCGATACCAAGCTTGGACGGGTCTTCACCAAGTTCCTTCCTAATCTGAGAAAGAGGAGCAAAGAACCTCTTGGAGACAAGAGGTAATGGCCTTGTGTCGGCAGCACCATAGGTGACGAAGGCAACACGAAACTAGAGAGAGGTTGTTAGAAGGTGTCGGAAGGATAATCATACGCCAGTTACCTGGTGAGAGGGGTGTAGCTCATTCAAGCGCCTGAGGAGTGGAAAGACATACTCGATCAGGATACGAGACCACTCAGAGGCGAGAAGGAGCGAGGCTTCGACGACACATGCTACTGCGATGATATCGACGTTCGATTCTTGTCCCGCCGACATGATGGTATGGGCCGTAGAACTACCACAAGGCCATCACACAGTTGGGCGCAACAATTGAGCGCTATGAAGACGCCACTGTGAGAATAATAGCCTTGCGGATCTAATAGGCCTCGCTCGCAAGGCTGCTTTCAGAGATGGAGTTCTACTGTTCATATGTGCAAGTCCATAATACTAGAGAGGCAGGATGGTAATCGTATAGAGATATAGTATTGCTAAGAAAACCAAATGAATGAGGTCGATGTCCAACCAAGCGGCCGATTGAAATGCAAGGTATGCGGCGAGAAAACATATAATGCAGTACAACTAACGGCTCATAAGATGATTAGCCAGGCGCCTCCTGCTAGACCAGCGAAGGCTGTTGCTGCGAAATAATACCACCCGGTTGCCAGTGAGATCGACGTGCGATGAGCAGCATTGGCTGGCACTGTGTATGTTCCGACCATCGATAACCACTGGGAGTAGCCAAGGACGGTGCCGGTGGTTGTCGGTACGGGGATCACGTTTGCTGGCGTTGTGGGGGTGAATACGCCCTGCAAGACCACCGTGTTACCGTTTGCATCGGTCGTAGTGTAGTCGTAAGGCGTCGGGCCACCGGGTGTCAGTGGCTCGCTGGCCGGTTGCCCGACTGGACCTTGCGGTACCGTCGTCGTCGTTAATACAGTGGTCTGCAATAGCGGGTTGGATGTGGTGGAAGCAGTCGTGAGAGTTGCCTTTGACGTGGTCAAGCCAGCGATTGTTTGGCTGCAGATTCTTAGCACAAGATAGGGTGAACTTCATCTTGAACGCACATTATTACGGTGGTTGGGAGTCCATTAACAGGATTTAGGGTGAGGACCTCAACAACTGTAGCGCCGGCGCTGCAAGAGATCAGATGGGACCAAGTCAGCCATATTCATGACATACGCGTTGGTGGCAGTCTCGGTCTGAGCATCCGCAAAGACGGAAAAAAGTAGTGCAACCGTCAAACAAAACAGCGTTTTCATGGTCGGAGGCGGCGGGCACCTGGGCTGAGGAGGAGGACAGCCTGCGGAAGTGGATGAGTATGAGGGAGAACCGGTGATTCGGCATGCTCGGCAGATAACCCCTTAAGAACATAGCCAAGTATAAATAGAAGATCAAAATAAATTTCTTTCTTTTGTTTTTTTCTTGAGATGATTGATCGATTTGGGTTTCGTCGTTCTTGTCTTCCCCACCATCTGACACGGCTATTCTCGGTCTCGTCAACAGCGCAGGCAAAACCAAGAAAAATGCCGCCAAAGAAGGCTCCCGCTCAAGAGAAAAAAGTCCTTTTGGGTCGCCCAAGCAACAACCTTAAGATCGGCATCGTGGGTGCGTGTACTCTATCCTTCATACATACTGAAATCAATTGATTGTACTAGGTCTTCCCAACGTCGGAAAGTCGTCCTTTTTCAATGCACTCTCCAACACAGGTTCGTCTACTTTTTTCCTGTTCATTCATCCCACTCAGCTCGCCCAGACCTTGGAAAGGCTGCCAACTTCCCGTACGCGACCATAAATCCGGAGGAAGCACGTATCCCAGTGCCCGATACGCGATTTGAATGGCTTTGTGATCTCTACAAGCCAGCCTCCCGCGTTCCCGCTTTCCTCACATGCATCGATATCGCTGGTTTGACCGCTGTGCGTACTCTGGCACTTTCCGCTTGAATCTCGCTGAATCAAGATAGGGGGCATCCACGGGCGCAGGCCTTGGGAACTCTTTTTTGTCACATGTCCGCGCTGTGGACGGCATCTTTCAGGTCATCCGAGCCTTCGATGATGCAGAAGTCATCCACGTCGAGGGTGACGTCAATCCTCTGCGAGACATGGAAATTATTCAAACAGAACTACGGCTCAAGGATATAGAATGGGTCGAGAAACATCTGGAAGGCCTGAAGAGAACCGGACGGTCTCTTGGGAATTCCAGCATGGCCGACAAAGCCAGGAAAGAGGAAATCGTATGTTTCCCTCCTGCTTGTTCGACTTCCCCCTCGTACGGACTCGACCCAACAGGCTACAGTTGAAAAGGTGTTGAAGACCCTGACCGTTGACAACAAGGACGTGCGCAAGGGGGACTGGACAAACAAAGAGGTGTGTATCACGAATGACATCACCTATGCTTTTTTCTTCTTTGATGAAAAAGAGCTCTGCGCTCGAATAACCCAGCTCATTGAGGCGGGAGTAACGCCCCACATTCCTATGATATGACGTCCGATCTGAGAATTTCAATTCCCCTTCACTCATTTTTCCGTTTTCCCAAGGATGCTGATATCAGTTTCAGGTGATTATCTGTTTTGCACCCCTCTCGGTCAAAGAGGTTTCATATTCGTTGGGGTGAAAGCGACGCCTCACATGTACTATGGAATCGATTTCTCGACCTGCTGGCAAGCTCACTATTGCTCAGAACTGATCGCAACTGGTAGATCGAAGCCGTCAACGGCCTTTCCCTTTTGACTGCGAAGCCTGTCACTTACCTTGTCAATCTGAGTGAAACAGATTATACTCGGAAGAAGAACAAATGGTGCGCCAGAACCACCAGTCCGTATGCAACTTACCGAGTTTTTATAGGTTACCAAAGATCAAGGCGTGGATCGATACCAACAATCCCGGCGATCCACTGATACCGTTTTCCGTTTCGCTAGAGGAACGTCTCTCTGCGCTTACCGATGAGGAGAAAGAGACAGCTCAAAAAGACGGAGCTCAGAGTGCCTTGGGCAAGATTACTCAAGCAGGCTATACATCGCTCGATGTGCGTGATTTATCGATCTGTCCCAAAAATTATATTCACTTTTGTATATTTAGCTCATCCGTTACTTCACCTGTGGACCCGATGAAGTTAGGGCATGGACGATCAGACGGGGTACGAAGGCGCCCCAGGCTGCTGGTGTCATTCAGTAAGTCTTTATATCACCACTTCTCGCTATCGCTCAACCGTCTATTCAGCTCGGACTTTGAGAACAAATTCGTCTGTGGGGAAATCATGACATTTGATGACCTCAAGCAGCATGGAAGCGAAACTGCTGTCAAAGCTGCGGGGAAACTGCGACAGCAAGGCAAGCCTTATGAGAGTAAGTCGTGTTTTCCGGATTTCTTTGATTTGTTGATCTGACGCCGATTCAGTGGTTGACGGTGACATTGCATACTGGAAGGCTGGGGCATGAAAGTAATTCGACGCTGAAGAGGCTGAAGAGAAGAAACTATGTATACTACGGAAGCTCAGTATACTAGAGCCTTTTCGTGTAATTGGTGGATCAGTGCCGTCGTAGAAGTGCTTTGAACCACGAGGTGTTTCCGCTGCATTTGTAGCATTGACTTCAACTAGGGGGTGACCAGCAGTGACTTGTATTTTTTTAAGATGTAGATCAATGTAGTACGGTGAAGTATGAGATCTCACTGAATTTTTGTTCAAGAAGCCTTTCTAGTCCAACGTTAACACCAATTCAAATGCGCCTCATAAGATCGTGCTTCCTAGTCCCTGACCTCGTCCTGTTCGCTCCGAGTCAAGACTTCTTTAGCCCCGTCCAAGCTATCATTGTTTTCAGCTCCCGGACGGAATGGATCATCAATGATCGATTCTAGATGGGCAAGGGCGGCCTGCAGGGGTGTCTAGTATGGTGCGAAACGGTTGCTGTTGACGAAATCACTGCGCACCCGTCCGACTTGGCTCAACTCCTCCCCCTCATCCCCATCGAACGTCTCGAACTGCCCATCAGAGACGAAATCGCCCTCCAATTCGTCTTCGTCCGACACATTTGGGTCCGGGTGGAGAGACGCACAGTGGGACAAGGCATCAAAGATGGGTTCCACTGCCAGATCCCAGTGGTCAGTATACGCGTCAAGCGAAGATGCGGGTCGGACGTACGCGATTCAGAGTTCGAGGGCACTAGCGTCAATTCACACATGTCTGGCACGTCTTCCCCTGATGTGTCCTCGGTAGTGCCCGTCATATCTAGTTGGCAGTATAGAGATCTGCCTTGCTCGCGTGATGTCGCGTGAAGGGTGATTGTGGGGTACTTGATCTGGAAACCACGACCGGTGGACGACATGAAGACGAGCGCGCTGGATGGCTCGTCACTGACTGGTTGTAGACTGAGCGGGGATCGGTTTACCTCTCGATGATGTATAGGGTGCCGATGGCACCGTCCTCTGGCGTGAACCCTTCGAGAGGGGGATCAAGGGTGGCAGAGACATTGTCCTCCTTGTGACGAAGTACAGGGGGGATATCGTTAAAAGACGCAGGTGTCGATGCGATGATGTTTCTGTGTTCCTCTGGGGAAACGAAAGCCGGGACGGTGCTGATGACGATGACAGAGGACATCTTTGATTTATAATTATTTTCAGAGATAAGTATGTTGGCCAGATAATTTTTGCTCGTCGTCGTGAACGGTGACGACTGATTTATTGATATCCGTGAGTACAGCGACAGGCACAGCCAAGGTGGTATTTATACACGGCTGCCTCTTTCGACTCACTCCCATCTTCGTTCCTTCCCAAGGTCTCCAACCGCAGCATGTCTGTCTCACAAGAACCTCAGACTGCGCCCCTTTTGGGGCACGTTGCAAGCCAGATGCAACTCGATGTCGCCTTTCTCGAATCACAAAACTATCTCTCCGCCCAAGACGCGGCGACGATGAAGGACATCATCGGGCGTCTTCCTGTACAGGTCCAAACCAGTGTCACCCAAGTTAGAGTTGTCGGAACTTCAGCTGTTGGTGGACGCGCAATCCCACCAGTACCACGACCAGTGGCAGCGTCGCCGTCCAAAGGCGCGACGGTATATGCCCGCGCTATTTGGGGTTACAACGAGGACGGTGCTGTAAGCGCATCATATCATAATTGATCGTTTCTCAATCCCACGGCACAGGAAACAAACGACCTGTCCTTTGCTGTGGGCGAGACGATCGAGGTTACCTCGGAAAAGAACGAAGACTGGTGGCAAGGCAAGGCACGCGGGAAGGAGGGACTCTTCCCATCCAATCATGTCGAGAAGGTAGCGTCTGCTGCACCAGCGACGGCTGGTAAACCATACCGTCCGTTTGGAGCTGCACTGCACGGGACGGACGTGCCGCCGCAGAACGGAGTGGCGGTCAACTCTGTCGGTTTGCAGCAGGCGGCGGGACAGGCTGAGAAGAAGAGCAAGTTTGGTTCTATGGGCAACACGGTAATTGGTTGTCACAATTGCAAGGTCATTTCCGCTGATCAACGTGTAGATGGCACACTCTGCTGCTGGCGGCGTTGGGTTTGGTGCTGGTAAGTTGTCTGTCGTAATTTTTGGAGGCATGAATCTGAAACAACGTGTTAGGTGCTGCCATTGGAGGTGGTCTTGTCAGAGCGATATTCTGAGTGATCATACTGTAGTACTAGTTGGACATTGTATATACCTTGGGTTACCTAATCTGTATCACGTGATCTTGGCGAAATCCATCCTCGGAGGATGGTCGCTGCGCATTACAGTAAACATTCAGCTTGACTGCGCCTTGCATAGCCGACAGTTGTTCCAGTATATACTTAGAGGGTTCAAATCAGTTCACCCACCTCTCATTTCCATCTCCATTTTCTCTGCGACGAGCACCCTCATGCCGTTCTTGGATACCCTTCAAGATGGGCTGGATCGGATCCTGCCCAGCAAGAAGCGCGACCCTGTAATTTCCAAGTCAATATCTGGTGGCATAGGAAGTACAATCGGAGCTGTTAGATACCAGGACGATGTGAGATTCACTTCTGCCTTTTTTCTTCTGGCCGCGTTGCAGTCTGGTTGTCCGTCGTGTTGCATCTTAAACTCGACGTCCTTTCCAACTTTTGTTACGTAATTCCTTCTTCTCTTCTGCTCTCTGCAGATGCTTGTATGGACCAGTCTGGCACGCTGGTCTTGCTCCTTTTTGTACCTCTCCTATGGGTCATATGGCTGGCGGTCGTTTTCTTCCCCATTTCCTTGTCGTCTAGCCTTACTGACGCTTTCTAGATGATTATATCCAAGCCAGCTATCATATTCCATACCTCCCAAGCATTCTTCAATTTCCTGGCAATGGCCTGTTTCGCCAGCGTCGCCAGCTTCCAGGCAAAATGGGGCGTTGGCCCCTGTGAGTATCACCCGCGCTTTCTGTTTCACCTGTGTTTGATTTTCTCTCCTCGCACGCAGCTGGCCTAACTGGATTCGCGCTATTCGTGTCCATCTCCGGCATTTTTCTCTCCTTGTTTCTAATGTTTGTCCCTGTGGTCTACGACAAATACGACAAGTTCACTCGCCTCGCACGCGCCCTCCAGGAGGTACGCGTCGGTTTCATTCTCACGGGTACCGGTTGCACGTTCAGTCTTCTTATTGCGTGCGTGTCTTTCATCACACCGCCGTCGTAACTCCGTTTTTCATGCGTTTTACTTTCTATAGGTTCGTGACAACCATCTCAGCTTGGACCGAGGCCGGCTGCAAAAACGCTAGCAACGATCCCCATGCATCGCTTGGCCAAGACTTTGTCAATGGCTTGCCGTCGTGGTGCAGCACGAAGAAAGCGGGGTGCATATTCTTCTGGCTGGCTTTTGGTAATTCCTTACTACCTACGGCTTCGACCTGCTGATTCACGCGTCACACAGGCTTCTGGCTTGCTTCGCTTGTCCTTCTCATCATAGACTGGCGATCAGGTAACCTAACAACACGCCCACTGGACCCACCTTTTACACGCCGGGATATCGAGGAGGCAGAAGAAGAAGAAGAAGCGCCCGAGACGACCGCGTATCAGCCTGTTGGGTCTACGCCACCACCTGCTGCCCAGACTATACAGACGACAACAGCTCTCCCGCCTGTTGCCATGCCTCCCCGACGATCCACGTACGACGATGCTGAGACTGCTAGCTCACCCTTTTCCGACGACAATCGCTGGTCTGCAACCACTACAACCACGGCCGCGCCCACTGCGTACTCGAGCAGCGCCGTGCGAACCAGCGGATACGTAACGCCTCCCGCAGTCGCATCGCGCCCATCTCAGGACGCGTACGGCGCTTTCTCAGACCCTGCGCCGTCAGGGTTTGGTGGTGTGTCGAGTTCGTTTGCACCACCTGCTTCTGGGGATCCGAACGCGCCACGAATTAGTCGGACAATGCAGTATGCGGATCCTTACGCTGCTGTGCGGGCATCTTTGGTGGCAACCGGACACGCACCACCGCCGAGCTATGAAACATACACGGGATACAGATGAGAATCACGCGTTGCTGTGTCTTGATGTTGTTGTTGGACGTTGAACTTGCCTTGTATTCACCAATCTGATCCGCTGCTTTCTTTACCCATCACTTTAGTGATCACTACGGACCTCCTTGTTGTCGACGATGTTTTACGCGCGGAGCCCCACATACCTCTATCATAATTATATTATTGAAATGATGTATTGTTATAGACCGTGTGATGTTGATTGTTGATTGCCTATTGTGTCCGGACTGGTCTCACAACTCGCTCCGCCCACAACTTGAACATGGCCCGCTCTACTCGACATCGACGTGTACTCGACAACTCAAACTCAAAACAGACCTCTGGACTGCTATCCAATGTGTTCAGTTTCGTCTCGAGGGAATTTGAATCCTTCGTTCTCAATGCCACGGGCGGTTCAGTCAGTCATACCAGTCCTCGCCATTTCCCGGATGCTGATCGTGCTACCCCCAGACAAATCAACCTGCATCGACCAAGAATTCCAAGAATTCTGGAAGGAGGCGTCATCGAGGCTCAGAGGGGGGGATGAACGGCACCGAGACGAGGTACACCTCCAAAACACGACATCCAGAACGCGACGAGCGCTCGCATCGCGAACAGTCTCGCTCCACAAAACCCCGCTCCAGATCCTCAGATTCCACCAGAAGATCTCGTCACAACCCCGTACATCCGACGCATGTCGACATCGACGACGCCAACCGAGGTAAGTCTGTTTTTCGCGCACGTTTGGTATTGTTAACCTGGTGTCTGCAGCACTCTCCGCCAGTGATCGGGAGCGCTCGAAATCACCAACACCCAGACCACAGCCCGTATTTCTGGTCCCTAATCTCCCGACGTTGAAGAAAAAGCCATCGTTCACCATGCCTGGCTCGCTCTTCCCGCGGTCTCCTTCACTCCTCCCGGACCAACCAGGCTACGCATCGGCGGCCTCGAATATCCAAATATCTATCCAACAACCCCACCATCCCCTTGACAATGATCTATACGAAGCTGATTCAGAAGCTGGACCATCATTGGCCCACTCGCCCACCATTCCAAGCGCAGACCCTGTGGACCCTGACCAGCTTTCCATGGACCAGTACGTTTCCCCTTGGCGCACGCGTTCTGTAGCTTCCGTCAAAGATGCGCTCCACCGGTTCAATGTCACAGAAGGCGCCGAGGCAGACTTTTCTCTCATGTTACCTAGTCCTCATATCTCTCCGGTCAAGTCAGTCTCTCACGCTCGCTCTGTCGACGAGACATCTGTACACCGCCCAATTTTGAGCTTTGACCCACCGCGCTCGACGTCGAGTAAAGGTAAAGAGCGGGTCAGAAACACTATGGACGATACCGATTTAGAGTTTATCGTGGGTGGAAGCTCGGGCCAAGGTGGTGTCTATGCCAAGGAGCGTGAGCTGGATGCTGCGCGAGAAGAGCAGCGCGAACATGAGCGACGTTTGAGCGGTGACCAGAGCAGGCGAGCTTCAGACGACCGTGAATGGGATAAGCACCGAATCAGAGCCCTTGAGGAAGAGGTGAGGTGGTTGAAGGAAGAGGTATGGATTTTTTTTTTTCTGTTTGCATCCACGTCGGACTCACGGCATGGCAGCTCTCCAGGAGCCAGTGTCAGTCCTCTCCCGTTGACCCGCCCCCACCGCCTCCGCCGCCCCCGCCGCCCCCGCCGTCCTTTCCCCTGCGCATCGACACAACACCTTTTACTCCCACTACCATGTTCGCTACAGCTCGTGCCTCTCTACGACACGCGATGACACCCGTCGAAGCGCCGATCAACAACCCTGGGCTCAATAAGACCAAGAGACACGGCCAACCGACTGTGAATGTTCCGTCTGAGAAAATGGCAGCGTTCCTGCTCGAGATCAAGAATGCCAAACTTCGAAAAGTCGGTGCCGGCCTGAATGCAATGGGAGGGGACGGCGTCGCTGGTCCCTCCGGTCTTAGCAAGAGCGTTATTGTGACAAGTAGTTCCGCGTCGACGAACCCTGGAAAGCTCAGCGCAAAGGAGTTGCTACGTCGACGTTCACTCGCGAGCCTTCGTGTTCCGATTGGTTCCTCTCTGGCTGCTCCCGTACCGTTCTCACTGTTGGCAGCATCAGAGTCGGATGCTCGGGTGGGCCGGAAGCGCAAGGCTGACGCATTGGGTGAGGATGAGGAAACAAGCGCGCCAGCACCAGGTATGTCACCTTTTCTGTTTCGGCCTTGAATTTCTCCTAACTGGAACTGCTTGATGTACACAGCGAAGCGCCGTCTAGCACAGTCGTCCTTCCAACCTTCGGGGTCGAGCCAAAGCAGTGCTGTGTCATCGTCAGAAAGCCCGTTGTTATCCAACCTCACCGCTCCGCCCTGCCCATTGTCGACCAATGAAACTGATGTTACTACCCCGTCGCTCTCTTCGGACAACGATCGAGAGGAGAACAGTATTGAAGATCGAGTCCCATCAACTCCCCCTTCCCGTGTCATGGCTGCAACTCAAAAAGTTTCCATGACAGAGGCTCCCGAAGAGGAGGTAGAAGTTATTGATGTCGACATGGAAGAGGATGAATCACACCCGCAACCCCGAATGATCAATCCTAGTTCAGCACCTCGCCGTACCTCCGATCTATTCAAAAAGCGACCCCCCACATCTCCATTACCTGACACTACTCCACGTAGGCCTTCGGCGCCAGGACGTACCAAGCGAGGAGCAACTCCAAAACCAATGTCCCTCCCATTCCCAGAATCGGACCTAGATGACGAAGACGAGCCCCTTTCACAATCCGTACCCATTCCGTCCTTGTCACTTATTCCTGTCGCCAAATCCAAATCAACCAAATCGAAAGTGAAACCCACCTTGACCGGGAAAGGCCGCCCACGAGCGGCGCCGCAAAGACAAAACCCTAGCATGTCCTCAAACTCGGGATCAAGTTCCCAGAACAAGCGCAAGAAAGGCAATAAACGACGTCTTACGCTCGATGAAGAACTGCGGAATGCGGAAGCTCGTTCCTCTGACTTTGATCAGTGCAACGACGAGCTGGACCCAGAAGAAAAGGAAGAGGATGTATTTACTGCGACCGGGACGAGGAGTAAGCACAGAGGGTTTCTCGCGCACGGCGGTGGTGGGGGCGTTCCTGTGTTTATGGGTGTCGGATATGTGCAGGGAGCAGCGCTGGACAGTGCGGACGAGGATGAGGTCACGGTGGCGCCAGCTCGGAGACCACCCAAACCAACCAGCCAGGTATCCTTTATTCCGCGACCGAAAGCCAGGTCGTGATATACGTGAGTTTTCTTTTTGATATGATGAGATGATACCTTTGCAATGTTATCCAATATCTTACCCTCGATGTTTTACTATTTACCTGTATTTTTGAATGTTGTTCTTGCGTACCCACTACTACTTAGAACTCCCTATATGATCCAACAATTTTATCTTTGACACATGGAACCCTCAGCTATGAACCTGCAAGCTTATTCCGAGAAGACCAAAGTCGCTGTCGAGCGACTCTGCGCACATGGCGTTCTTTGCCAGCGATCAGAAAGTTTGTAAGTGCTCTTCTCGGTGTCTCGGACATCGATCCCATGGACATGTAGATCAGGCATCTCGAGCCAGAAACTCGCCGCTGTACTGGTCCTGCTGTACGAGGAAAGCGGCGAGCTCCGAGTCCTCCTCACCACACGCTCCAAACTCCTTCGCGCCCATCCCGGACAGACAGCACTCCCAGGCGGCAAAGCAGATGAGACCGACCTAGATCTTGTCCATACAGCTGTAAGATCTCCTTTCGTTCCAGATTCGTTCACCGCGCCGGTCGACGTCGCTTGACTCTCCCTCTCCCTGTTGTTTGTGTTCGGCGTCACGGCTGGGTCACAGTTTAGAGAAGCATACGAAGAAGTCGGGCTCCCGCTCCGCTCGCCGCACGTCCACACGCTCTGCACACTCCAGCCATTCCTGTCGCATAGTCAGCTGATCGTCACCCCCGTCGTGGCGTTCCTGACGGATCCCACCGTGCTCGGGACGCTGACCCCGTCCGTGGGGGAGGTCGACCGCATCTTTACCCACCCGCTCGAGGCAGTGCTCGATCCCACCCTGTCTGGAACGGAGCCGTTGGTACCGAGGGGGAGCGAGCATTGGCCGTATCCAGAGGAGTTTCACGTATGTTCGGTGTTTTTCTTGTGTCTCGTGGGGGATGCGGTTGACCGATTCATGTCGTTTGGTTGGTTGCTTGGTGGGGACAGAACGTCAGCGATCAGGTTGTCGAGATCGACGAGACGGATACCGTGCTTTACCGTTACCATCGTCTCCGTTCTTGCGCTTCTCCCGTCAAGGGTTTGACGGCCGATATTCTGGTGAGTGGTGTGGTAGTGAGAGTGGTCATGACTGATTCGCCCCTCGTCTGCGCAGATTTGTGTTGCCGGTGTCGTGTATGATAAGACGACGACGTATGAGCGTCATCCTCCCGGGAGAGGTGTCGCCTATTTACTAGATCTTCGAATGAAGCAATATCGAGCACTAGAAGGGCCTAGAGTTAATACTGTATCGGTTGCATAATAGAATATAGAGCAGTTCACATCTATCGGCCAACTGCAAAAGTTCACACTCAATGCCGTCCCAACCATCACAAGAGGGGATGCGCTCGTGAAGCCAAGTTGAGGTTTGCGAGGGACCATCTGATTAACCAGTGTCCCGCCGAATATCAGCACACCAAAATGACATACATCTACACATCCACGTCATGACTGTGCTGGATAGATTTCAGAATATACCCCTCTAGCCCTCCGCAGACCCAGAGCTCTTGCACGCTAGCACCGACCGTACGGACGGCGTACTGTTTCTCGTACCTAGAACCCTTGACAGTGACAGACCCGTCCCGCATGTTAATCCGTATCTCGTGACCCTCATCGATCGTGAGTTCGCCCTTGTTTCCCCCACCGCCGCGCTTGCCGTCCTTTGCATACCCGCCCGTGAGGTCCTTGACCAGCTCAGGACACTCGAGGCACACGAGCCCATTGTTGATAGCATTCCGTTTGAAGATATCACCAAAGGAGCCTGCCACAACGACAGGGACGCCCGCCGCTTTGAGCGCGGTCGCAGCCTGTTCGCGGGACGAGCCTGTGCCAAAGTTGTACCCAGACACGAGTATGACGCCCTCCTTGGTGATGCCGTCACCACTCATGGATGCGAGCGGCGTGGAGAGGCGCTGGCTTTTTTGATCTGCGATGAGGGAGGCCACCGTACCTGCAAAGGTAGGATCATAGTTCTCCATGACGACCTGAGCCTGTCGCTCTAGGGTGATATCGTCTTGGTAAGTGTACTTTCCGGGGTAGAGGGCATCCGTGTTCAGGTTGTCTTGAGGTGCAAATAGCAGACGGCCTGAGAAAACGGATGGGAAGCCAGGGAAGAGGGGTTCATCTGCTGTCTGCGACGAAGTCTCGGAAGAAGCAGCGACCGATTCCGAGGGGGCTACGTAAAATGTAGGTGCACCAGGTGGAGGCAGACGAGTGGCGTCGAGCGAGTCGGGACTGGAGATATACCCTTTGATGGCACTGGCAGCGACTACCGCAGGACTTGCTAGGTACGCTTGTGCCTTGGGGTGGCCCATGCGACCCTTGTAGTTCCTGTTCGTCGCGCTGATTCCAGTCTCGCCCTCCTCGAGAAGACCTGTCCCGAGACCAATGCAGGGCCCGCACCCAGCCGGAAGAACCTTGGCACCAGAAGCAACGAGTGTACTCCAATGCCCGAGCCGCTCGGACTCCTGCTGGACCAGTGAACTCGCTGCTGCGATATAAAACTCGACTCCTTCCGCAACCTTGTTTCCTTCCATGACGGCTGCCGCCTCTGCAATGTCTGAGACACGCGAGTTGGTGCAGCTGACAAGGTAGGCTTTCTGGATGGGTATGCGAGCTTCCTCAAGCTTGGGAAGCGGTGTAGATATCTTGACGCTGTTTGGGCCGGAAACATGCGGGACAAGCGTGGAAAGGTCGAAGACGAGGTGTGAGGAGTAAGCGGAACCACTGTCCGAAGCGAGGGAGCCAGCCTTGAGGGCGTCGAGACGCTGCCGGTTGATACGAGGATGTTGCGGAGGAGGAGGGACACCAGAAGTACCTGTACTAAAGGCGCCGAGTTCGACTCTCTTGAGCGTTTGTTCGTACCAGTTGAGGAGCGTCTGGTCGACAGGGAAAACACCGACAAGGGCACCCCATTCCGTCGTCATGTTTGCAATCGTGAGACGCTCATCGACCGAGAGAGAAGCGACACCTTCGCCCGTGAACTCGATAGCGGCGTTCAGAACCTCGTCCTTGTTGAACGAGCCACATAGGGCTACGATGACGTCCTTTCCCGTTACTCCGGGGGGTAATTTACCTCGGAGTTCCACCTTGACCATCCGAGGGACCTGCCACCACGTCTTCCCGGTCGCCCAGAGTGCAGCTGCGTCCGTACGAACGATTGGAGTACCAACGCAACCGACACCACCATACATGTTGCTGTGACTGTCACTGGCAACAGTAAGGGTATAGGGAAACGCATACCCTTCCTCGACGAGGACCTGATGTCCGATGCCCCGGCCAGCGGGGAAGAAGTCTACATCGTGCCGGCGAGCAAATGACTCGATCGCAAAGTATTTTGCGAGGTTTTTCTCGGATTTGTTTTGGACATCATGGTCAAGAGTGAACACGAGTTGCTTGGGATCTCTGATTTTGGTAGCTCCTATGGATTTGAACCTACCATGGACAAGATGAACCTGAGCACGCAATACTTGGAAGGAGTGAGGGTGCGTACTTGGAGATGACTGGTCCAGTGTTATCATGCGTCATGACATGTTCTGGACGAATCATGACATAGTCTCCGGCCTTGATTACTTTTCCATTTGGGACATCAACCGCGTACTTTTGCACGACCTTTTCGATAATGGTTTGTGGTATCGCAGAGGCTGTCGCGAACAAACGGGGATACATGCGTGCGTGAGGTCGGGCCCCCAACGGCGACAAACTTGAAGTGAACCGCATGGTGTGAGGTGCCAGCGACCGTTGAATGCGGCGATGTCGGACGCGCTGTTTATTCGGCTTGCATCCACGGGTCCGAAGTTTCATCAAAACTTTGTTCGCTAATCAAACCCCTTGGATTTGTCGATCAGGAAGCACCGTGGACTGGACTACGACTGTTCCCTTGGACCCGTCGGACGCCGACTTGAAGATTATCGAAATCCTGGATCGTATACTCCCTAAGTTATGAACTCTCGCACTTTGGAGACTTCCAGCATACTATGGCCTGGTTCGACTACAATCGACTTGGCCAGCACGTATGGACATGACGATCAAAAGTATACTCAGGCATCAAACGAAGCTGCATGCGCTTTGAGCACTCTACTCAATCCCTCCCGTTTGGTGCAATTCTCGAACTTGAAACTCGCCGCAACCTCGTCCAATTGTTCAAAGTTTAATCCCTTCAGAGTTTCTGCCCACTCCTTCACCATAAACTCCGCAACCAGCATCGTTCTCGAAAGTCGTGCCACTCGATTCTCAAGACTCCAGATGGGAGGATACAATCGTCGGTTGGCCTCCGGCACGTTTTCCTTGATGAGGTCCACGATTGGCTGGTAAATATGCTTGACGTATTTGTCGTTGGTGCCCCATGCGTCGACAGCGAGGCGAAACTTGCGTTCGAGGAACTTGTCAAATAGCTTCATGTAGGGCGTGTCGCGGGAGACGTGGACCATGCCTTGAAATCCAACATCCTTGTACAGCCAGATCGACCAACCAAGTCGGTCCTGAACGTCATGAAAACGCTGTCGGTAATGGGCCAGTCGGTCGAACGACAAACCTGTGCGTAAATGTCAAGCTGAGCTTTCAGGACGTTGTAACGCCGCTCGTTTATGTTGTCAGTCTCCTCTCCATCATATTCCCTTCGAGCATACACAGGGCCCCACTCGCCATTCCATACACAGAGACCACGTTGGTCCATCCAAGCGCGTTTGCGCTGGTATGTATCTCTCATCAAATTGATTTGTTCCGGCGACCCGTCGTAAGGGGCAGGAGAAGCCGGAAATCCGTACACCGCATACTTGGGCCGAAGCGTTAGTCGGCATACCATCATGATTCGCAATGTGGGGAAAGCTCACATCGTGTATAGCATATGCAGTATTTTTCCACCTGTCCTTCGCGTCGTCTGGAAAGGCGGAAAAGTCAATCGAGTAGGTGTTTCCGTCCAAGAACAAGATGTGATTCTCGTCGACGCTGCGAATTGCTTTATAGACGCGATCATAAAACCGGATAAGGCCGGTACCAAGCGGATCCGCAGGTTCGTTCATTGGATTATACCCGGCAACCCATGAGTTATCTTTGTAGCGTTCAGCAATCTCCGTCCAAAGCCAGACCAGCCTATCCTGAAAATCTTTGTGTATCCAAAAGCCTAATGATCGACGATCGGTGATCGCTGCACTTGGAGACGTGCCTGGAGACGTACCCGCAATGTGTACCGCCGAATCGCAGTGCCAACCACCATTTTGTCCACCAGGTGCGGTGTGCATGTCGATGATGGTGTATATCTGGTGCTTTGCACACGCATTGATGACACGGTCGAGGTGATGGAACCCTTCAGTCTTGAGCACCCGTGGATTGTCGTCGTCCTCGAAATGCCTATAGTTTATTGCTATCCGGATGCAGTTCAGACCGAGCGACTTGAAGAAGGCCGCATCGGGCTCCGCGAAGAAATATTCGAGGAACTGGTGGTTCCCCTCAGCCTTGATATCATACAGAGAGAATCCTCAAACCCAAACCTTGTCAAAGAAGAAACCCGACTTGTCCTTCCCAATCGCGGTTGCCAACGCATCGCGGATCTGGAACTCGCAGCCGGGGTAACCTGGCTGAAATGAGCACGGTGAGGTCGCTGGCTGGTGCCCGTACCACTGATGAAATTCTCCATCCTATGGGAAACCAAGTTCAATTGATGATTTTACCATTGAACACCAAGCTTGCTCACTCACGTCATCCATCCTCCAAGACCAGCTCCATGAAGAACCACTTCCTTGCCTTCGGAATCGACAATCCTTGTCCCTTCCACTCGTAGAAATGGATTAGACATCTGTCTTTGGTGAGAGAGTAGATGACAGGCATTCGCCTTCCCTGGCTTTAAATACCAGTGTTGTTCATCCCATGCCTTTTCGGTCACCTGAGGATCTGTCCAAGAATAAAACGCTGACCTTGGGGGATATATCACGGTCCACCCTGTGTTGGGCAGTGGCACAGACACTATTTCTGGCACACACGCAGGTAAACCTTTTTGCCGGGGGTGCTTCACGAAAAAAAAAAAAAACAGCCTTGCGAAGGAGAGCCAGCTCTTTCAACTGCTGCTAGAAGCATCAATGCAGAGGAGCAAACATCCTTGTCATACCCCGCAGTAGTGGAAGACATCCAAGGAACTCGATTGTCTTTGTCTTTGTATCTGATAGGTGACCGTCATCTCAGTCTACCGTAGAATTTCTCGCGAGCTTTTATGCCCCGCCGAGCCTCCTCGTCCTTGAGCTTAGCCTCTAATCCCGCCCATGCATTGCGAGCGTACGTTTCTGCACGCTGCAATATCGTGGCGAGATCAGCTCAAAGAGGAACCACAAAAGATTAGTACGAACCTTGATAAAATCTCTTATTTGGTGCATGGTAGATACTTCTAAACCGACCAGTCTGAATGTCTGGAGGATAGGTTTCCCTTTCGGGAACGCATACATCACATACATCCGCAGTGGTACGGAAGCTTCTTCCTGTAAGGTAGCGTCCAGGAAGTGCGTGTTTGATGACTAGACGAACACGAGCCAACGCGTGAGACGAAACCACTGATAGAACCAGGCCAAAGTAAAAGAACGGACGTACGACGTTGAGTGTGACGCACACCGGCCACGAATCCCTCCCGCTCAAGATCTCTCCCTCGTCCCAATAGTCCGTGAGCTCGAAATCGGTCGCGTTGCTTACCACCTTGGTCCGAAGCCCACCCTCTACGTCGGCTCCCCTATCCAGATCCGTGTCCATCTCGACATCGTTTTGCGTGGTAGTGGCCCCTTGCCGTGATGGTGCCCGATATTCCACTTCCTTTGTACGCGGTACTTTTGTGTCCCAAAGCGCAGCCCGACAGGCGAACATCAAGCAATCCACGACGTTGCCTCCGTCCGCGAACACAACTGCGTCCAGTTTTACCGCCCAGGCTTTCTTTCCCGGTACAATGACCAGATTGCTTGGACAGAGAGACGGATGTGAGAGCACGCTCTCCAAAAGGATCGTCAGGTCTGATTGGAGATCCTCCAACGCGTTTGAAGACAAGGATGGATATGCTGCGGGGGAACTGCCCAGTCACCGTCAAGTCGACGTGCCGTGCTATGGAAGACGAGGGAAGTGACCCACCATGAAACGGTACAGGCAATTCTCCCTCCCCCTCCTTCCTCTTCGCCAACCTCGCCAACCTCGAGTTTGACACCAACGACCACTTCCGTTCCGCCACCCACCCCTCCAGCGTCCTCTACATCCCCACCTCGGCCGGGACGTCCTATGCACACCCTGGCGCTCCCATTTGCGAGCGGGATCACGCCTGTCTCGAGCGCGATGGGTCGATAGTCTTCGAGTGAACGGCCATCGAGTCGCAATGGTGGCTCAGAGAGAAGCGATGATTGGATGTACGACTTTTCGGCTTTAGACAAGGAGATCATCTCTGTGTATGTTTGTCACACTTGCGACGCGTGCGGCGTCAAATCATTTCAGTGACTACGAGTCCATACGTTATACACCGCGAACTCAACTCAGAACATTCCCTTGTCCACCATAAACGCGTAAAACGTGCCACAGTTTTCCACCGTTTGAATCGTCGCCTTGAACGCGTCCCAACTCGAGAACAACGTCCCGACGTTCACAATCTCCAGCACCGCTTCCCAGTCCCTTACGCCCAACGTACAGAACCCATTGCCAACGTAACACCCCGCGTGAGACGCAAACGCGTGGTCACGAAGCGCTTGGCATGTTGTGGGCGTGGCGTTGACGGCGCCGTCCACGAGCGCAAGTTGAAGGCAGTGCATAGTGTCGAGCATCCATCGCACCCCTCGCGCGTCAAACAAGGTGCTGTTGTTCGAGAATTTTTGACAGTAATACTGGCCGTAACCGATAGGGTATCCGGTGGGACCACACTGGTATCTGGACTCGAGGCAGTTGGCATAAAAGGCACACTGGTCCATGGGTGGGTTTGCACATGCTAGGTCGGTCGAAGGTGGACCCGGTCTTGGGTCTTGGGTCCAGGGGAGCAGGCGAACAATGCATAGGCCCAATATGACAGGGAGAATGTAAAGCCTACCAGTGTGTCAGCAAGACAAGTCGGAGGGTTCACGTAGATGAGGACTCACAAATTTCTTGCTACAGGCATCATTTGCAGAGTCTAATGTCTGTCTTGAAAAGTTGTGAATGGCACTGGTGAGGGCCTCATTTAGTCTTACGGAGCACGCGAGCTTGTTGCTTAGCGCTTGGCATCGGCCGCCGTGCTTGCCATCGTGAGATAACAGCTCGACGAAAAAGCTGGTACAGATCTTGTCGTGCTTCGTGATGGCGAAGGGGAGAATGAGGTAACTAGTCCAGCTTGGTGTATTGAATGAACATAGCACGTGTTGATAGATTATACATACAAAACCCTCTTTGCATCTACTGTAGTTTGGCAAACATGTCTCTCGATTCTTGCAGCGCCGCAAGCTCCACTTCCAGTGTTTTCCGCTACGAGTCATTTGCAATCAGTGCGAGACCAACGCAAAGGCGAAACATATATAGCAGACCTTTTCCTCATTGCTGAGTTGCACAGCTTCAGGTACAGTGCTCTGATAGTCTGGTTGGGATATCACTTTATAGAGTTTTTCAAGGTTGAGACGAGCGAGATCAGTTTTCTTATCACATTTGGCGACTTCCGCCTCTAGGTTCACAAGGCCCTGGGTTCGATTAGGGAAGGAATTTCCCAAAATAACTTGGCATGACCTACCTGCACCTGAAGATAGACCACCACAGTAGATGAAACAACGGCCGAGCCACATCCTGCCGGTACTTGAGAAGATGACGCTTCGATGACTTCCACCTTCGTGCATCCCTTGGTTAGCGTACTGATTGTAGGAACCTGAGATTCAAACAGGGCCTTCTCGTCCGGAGTCTGAACATGGATAAAGACTAGACAAAATAGACCGGGTCAGCTTAGAAACTTTTTTTTGTTAGACACGCACGTTGTATGTTCGATTGCAAGTTATATGACGCTGCCAATGAACGACCGGTGCGCAACGTCGCGAAGACAAGATCGAATTTCTCTTCGGCTTCCGCGGATTGGAAGTCCGCGTCCTGTTGATACGATTGGTGAAAATGACCTCAATCAAGTCAACATGACTCACGAAGGCCGGGTATCGCGATATCATGATGGAGGGAAGATCTGTCGATCGCCTAGGCAGACGCTGCCATAGTTCCTCGGTGACAAACGGCATGAAGGGATGCAGGAGTCGAAGACCGTAGTCGAGGCAGGTGTGCAATGTCTGTTGTGCCGATGTGCGCACCTTGGGATCAGCAGTAGGATCGGTCATAGGTTTCATTGCCTCCTGCAAATGATGAACAAGATGGCCGATGGATATAGCAAAGATCACTCACGATGTATACGTCACAAAGCTCGTACAGCCAGAAATTGTATACATCTATCGTAGCGGCCATGAAATTCCGCGCTTCAAGGTGTTTATTGACCTCGCCCGCAGCAAAGTTGAGCTTGTGCAGGATCCATCGCTCAACAAGGCTTTCATGGCCTGTGACCTAGACTCTTCGTGAAAACGAGGAAAAGTTTGGGTAAATTAGACTACCTTTGCCACGTCGAGAGGGACAAAATCGGGCTCGAACTTGAGCATCGCAAATTTGGTCGCATTGAATACCTTGTTGCAAAACTTTCTATATCCTTCCACGCGAAGAATCTCGAGGTTGATATCACGACCTATGTGTCAAAGGTCACTATCAATTCTGCAGACGGGACCTCATCGCACCTCCACCTGAATAGGCGCACAAAGCAAATCGAAGGCCGTCTGTTCCACATTCCGGAATGCCCTTTGGGAAGTCCTTTTTCTGCCCTGCAATAGCTTTTGCGATTTCTTTGTCATCCAGGTTGCCTTCGTACAACTTTTGGTGAAGGTCTTCAAGGGGCAATCCGCGAATGACATCTAGAGGATCAATGACGTTGCCTAGACTTTTGCTCATTTTCCGTCCATGAGCGTCACGGATCATTGCATGACAAAGGACTTCGCCAAATGGAACCTTTCCCGTCAAATAAATTCCAAGCAGGACCATGCGCGCAACCCAGAAGAATAGAATGTCCCAGCCTGTCTCTAGCAAACTCGACGGGTAGTAATGGTGGAGATCGGAAGTCTAAAGTGGATCAGATGCGAAACGCAGAAAACGGAAAGGACGCTCACTTTTTCAGGCCAACCCATGATGGAGAACGGCCATAAACCAGAGGAGAACCACGTATCGAGTACATCTTCGTCTTGTTCTAAGGTAAAGCTCTTGCCCGCAGCCAAAACCATCGCACGTTCGGTGGCTTCTTCAAGCGTACGACCTACTACCCAATTTTTGCCATCGTTGGCCTAAAAAAGACACAATAGTTGAGAAGTAAAGCGTCGTGTCTGAGAATTATCGGACACGCACGTCGTTCTCTTCGCCCTCAATGCGGACGAAATATGCCGGACAGCGGTGGCCCCACCACAATTGACGAGAGATGCACCAATCCTGGATATTGTCTAACCATCTATACCAGTCAGCTTCTGATTGCGCTGGCGTAATCAGAAGTTCTCCGGCCCGGCTTCGCTGCGATGAGAATAAGACCGGCGTGAAACACTGAAGTACCTCCTAATGGGTCTGCCGTACCTTGATCGCCTCCTCGGCCAAAGGTTTGCATTTCACCCACCACTGGGGCTTCAAGATCGGTTCGATAATATCTCCGGATTTACTGTGCACACAAATTAGGACGTATGCGCATATATACTGAACTCAAGATTCACCTGCAAAGAGGTATTTGCATTGGGTTATCCTTCGTCTCGATGAATAATCCAGCTTCTGTGAGCGCCTTGACGACTGCTCTCCTGGCATGGAACCGTTTCATGCCCTGTTGGTATACGTACATCAGTTCCACCATTCAGGACCGTCAACCATACTCACATTGAACTTCTCTCCGGCGTTAGCATTTAGCGTACCATCATCGTTGAGGATGCTAATGAACTCCAGGTTATGGCGTTTTCCGACTTCGTAATCGTTGGGGTCATGAGCTGGCGTGATCTTCACGGCACCTGTACCAAAATCCTTGTCAACCATTTCGTCCGCTACGATCAACAACCGCCTGTCGACGAAAGGGTGTTTCACGAACTTCCCATGAAGGTGCTAGACCCATTTAAGTTTGGCAAATACGACTACGTACGGATGATCACACACCTTATAACGATTGTCCTCGGGATGTACAGCTATGGAAGAATCACCTAGCATCGTCTCTGGACGCGTGGTCGCGACGATAATCATCTCATCTACAGGGCGTGAGTAAATAGAATCTGCTATTCAACAATGACATACCGGATCCCTCGATAGGGTATGCAAACGATGTGATGACACCAAACTCGAATTTCTCCCTTGGATCATAACCTGGGACGCTTAGCAGGGTTCTGCCCTCCAGTTGTTTTTGATCCACCTGGATGACGTCAACAAAAAAAAAGGAACTTGAATCGACGCGGGAACTGCACCTCCAAGTTTGATAAAGTCGTATTCAGCCTCACACACCAGTTTACCAAACGATTATCACGGTATAAAATTCCACCCTCGTGCAGCCGACAAAAGTTCTCGATGACAGCTTTTGAAAGCGACTGAAGCACAGATAAGATGGATGACAGCAGTGATGTGCATTCCCTACTTACAGGGTTCATGGTGAATGCAACGCGGTCCCAATCGAAGCTTCCTCCGAGTCGGCGGAGTTGGTTAGTGATACGTGCTTGGTAGCTGAGAAACATGAGATGACAATTCCGTTGATGATATTGTATCACTAACTCGTTCTTCCAGTCCATGACCTTGTCCAAAAATGCTTTTCTACCGAGATCATGACGCGTTTTGCCTTCCTGCTTGAACAAACGGCGTTCCACAACAGACTGGGTGGAAATGCCGGCGTGATCGAAGCCTGGAACGAACAGAGTGGTCTTGCCCAACATCCGGTTCCTGACTATTTTACCTTTTGACGAACAACGCGCAAGAACGGGTCACTCACCAGCGTACCAACCCGTCCTGGATGGCTACGGTGAGAGCATGACCGATATGGAGACTGCCAGTGACGTTCGGAGGAGGGAAAGGAATGACGAATACGCCTTCCGGTTTCGGCGAACCATCTGGGGCCATTTGGGGCTTGAAAAAACCCTGCGCTTCCCACCAATCATACCAAGCTGCCTCGACGGCCTGTGGGTTGTATCCAGCTGCCATCGGTTGGGACATGTCTATACACACGAGCGCGTCAGAGACGGATGAGAAGAACGCGGTGCGGTGTACCTTTCTTCTCGCCCTTGGGTGTCGTGTTGACAAACGCAGGCTCCTCCGCCTTTTTCTCTTTCTCTGTCTTTACCTTTTTCTCGCTTGCTGTGGTGGATGCAGCCTGCTTAAGTTGCTTCGCGGCAAGCTTAGCCTCTTTTTCCTGTCTCTTGGCCTCCTTCTTGACTATTCAGTGTCAGCTGACGGATGGTGCGCTAAGACGTAGGCTGTCTTACCAGAGCTCTTTGATGGAGCCGCATCCGTTACGGGTGTTTCTGAACTGTTGGAGGTCGCATCGCCTGGAGTATTGGGCTGAGCACCTGCGGAGGACATGTTTGCTAATGGTAATACACGGATTGGACTGGATCGCTTTGGGATGAGATGGGGGAGATATCGATATCTGCACAGTGCATTTAACATCCGAGATTCCGATCGAGTCACAAGCAACAAATCATCGCTTATGTAATGCAATTATCATACCCGGACGTGGTCTGTCCATGATCTACGAAGAGTCCGAGCGGTTCCTCGCCCTCCGAGAGCAATAACATCGCATCTCTCAAAATTTTCGGTACAAAAGCTCCTCGCATTCCAGGATAAAAATGGCATCACTTTTACTGGCATCACTCCCAGCTGTGAGCGGGAGTTCGAGACAAGTATGACCATGTGCCGCATGATGTGCGGTATGTAAGTACCCTCAAGACTCGTAAACTAACGAGTGCTGCTCCGATAGCCTAGATCGGCGGCTGGTTTTTAACTACTGAAACATTGTTGAAGTCGCAATTGGTGGCTGACACCCGACATGCTTATAAAACCGGCACTTCCTACCGAGCCGCTGCTTTCGCATACTTGCATTCCAACTTCAAATCGCTTTGCCCAGCTATTCCTAACCCATAGGTACCCGTCATGAACGTCACTGCCAACACTTTCAAATTTCAGACAACGAGGATGTTTGACAAGAGAAAGAACGATCAGGACGCACACGTCGGCGAGCGACCTACCGCGGATATTATCAACCGTTTGAGCAAGAAAATTGCCAAGCACAGTACCTCCACCGACGACCGCCCACTGTGTTGGGGAAAGCGGTCAGAGAGTAAGGCAAGTAGAACCATCCAGTAGATTATTGATATCTCACAATTGCTCGCCAGAGGATAGTTCAATCCCCATCACTCGATATGTGCACCGTGACGAACATCCAAGCAAAGAAGCAGACGAAGATCTTCTACAAGGTCAAACTGGCGGGAGACAACATCACCAAGTTGTTCAAACCGACTGGTCGCGCCTCTGCGGCTGTTTCGAATGTCCCTCCATCCGCGATTCTTGACCCCTGTGTGCAGGATGTACATCCATTTTCTTCATCGACGATGTCAATCTCGCGAGATTCCGTCTCAAGAATTCGCGTCGCCGAGGTAGCTGGTCCACTCTCCTCTGGGAAAACTGGATCGGAAGTAATTGCTTCTCTTATCACCTACAGCAATCGTGCAGTGAAGGAGTACGTCGAAAAATTTAAGGACCCATCTCTACAATTGCCAGCACGGCCTCCAACTGCGTTGGGCTTCCGACACACCACTCCCCCCAGGTTCCCTTTCAACGAGCTTTATACGATCGAAGAGGAAGTCAGAGACCCAGAGGTGGATGTTGACGTGGTACACACAGAACCAGAAGAACTTGCCGCGTCCAGTTCACGCATACCCTTGACCACCAGCGACTCGGAGGCGAAATACGACGCGATGTTGGCAGCCGACTTTGCAACGTTCTCCTTTCACTCGGATGACTTTGTGGAATGGTCCGATGAGGTGGAGAGGGAAAAGCAGGCAAAGATGGATGTTTACTTTGCTTATGCCTCGACGGTTTTGGCGGTTCCCATCCCAAAATTCTCCGTCTACTTCTCCCCAGACATCCCCTCCGAGTTTACCGCGGTTGATCCGGAGGAATCCATAATTAGCGAACCTTCACCTGAAAGATCCGACATAAGCGCATCGTCTGGAGACTCTTCAGTACTGACCAGCTTTGACACAGAGGAGAGTCGATGTCAAGCTTTACCTCCGATAATACGCGGGCTGCGGAGAGTCGGAAATCACGAGGACTTGAGGGTTTGTTGACTTCGATACCGTTGCTGCATCCCTTCCTGACCTTTTAATATCCAGAACTTACACTTCTTGGCAGACTGCAGCGATCCGTACGAGGATCTATCCTGTTTGTCGTTTGATCCGAGCCCATCAAGCTCGCCCGCGATCAAAGGCAAGACAAGAGCGTTGCATAGATCGGTCAAGTGCACCGACCTTCGGGTATGTTGATTCCTCCATTGCCGTCTTGGAACACTCGCTAAAGCGCTAGCTCAGAAATCGTTTGCGTCAACAGCAATCAAAATACCTCGTCCTTCAAATTGTGGTATTAGAGCGGGCATGAACTAAACTATAAGAATCTGGTTGATGGGCACTTTAGGTATCATTCTGGCTTCTCAGCAACCCTGTACTCTGCGCTCGGGCTGTTATTGCCCTGTACACATTGTCGCTCGGTAAACGCTGACTGACGCCTTGTTTGCACCATGACACGAGACGGCGGGACTGCAATGTCAATTGTATTGAAAAAACACAAGCATTGGTTATAAGGATGGTTTTGGTGCTAGGGTAAGGAACAAAACAAGCCTGAAAGAGAGATTTACATGTCGATTTCAGACTATTGCGGACTTATGTCGGCACGCAGGGGAATGTTAGTTAGATGATTATCGCCATCAAAGAATGCGGGCCATGACTCTGAGAGCACGTACACGTCGTCGCGGTTCTAAAAAAATCGATTTCCCCACCGTGGCCGAGAATGAGCTACATCAATATTTACACCCGTCAGTAAAGAAATAAGAATTTCAAAAGGGTCAGTAACGGAATTCATGCCAAAAAAAAGGACATGCCAAAATTTACCGAAGTTCCTAAAGCCGAATGCGCAAGGCTATCATGTAACCGGTAACCAGATTCGTGCAAGGCACGCTACGCTAGGTCATCGAAACATTGACATGGACATCCATTCCGCCTGTATCCGCCATCAAATCATCCTATCGTAGATTAAGATGATGCGCACGTCGTCCAGCCAACTTCTGTGCATAAGGGAATTATCAGTTTCACATCTCAACGGTATGTCAATCAAATTGGACTTACAAAACAGATGCTTCGGGGCCTACCGTCCTGTCGTGCAGATTTTTCGTGTATTCCTGGCTTGCCCAGAAAGCTGCTCAACTCGGATTGTCCAACAGGTCGTGCAGTTTGTTCATGTACCCCTGGAACTCGCCAAAGCCCCTTCATGGAGTAGGATCGAGGAATGAGAACAGGTCTGATGGCGTAGCTCGGCTGTGTCACTGCTGCGTCAGCAACTCGTGATCTGGTCCCTATTACTCACCGAGGAGCGGTGGGAATGGCCATGACCGGTGCAGCGGCGGCGGTAATGAACGCCATGGAGAGTACTGCGCGGGAACGCATAGAAAGTGGCTGTAGAAGCAGAAGGAATTAATCAACGAAAGGGCGGTGGGCCGCTCAACGGGAAGTTGATGGTAGTAGGAGAATACAGAAAAAGGCTGACGGGGAGCGGACTAGAGAAGGTCAAACGTTAAAGATGCATTGACTTACTAGCCAGCACCTGTGAGCCGAACGAATGGAAGAAGGCTAGCGAAACGGGAAAAAGGGCTGGTATTTATACACTGCTCGGGGCGAAAACCGGATAATCAGTGCGAGTCTTGCGATTCTCGTAGAAACAGCTGCGTCGTGAGGCTGAGTAGACTCGTCTGATAACGCTCTCGTCACCCATCGTCACCTCAGGGTTTCTCGGTGTTGTGGTTTCGACTTTGCGACAGCGCGTCTCGCTGGTCGCTATCGGATCGTCCCTGTTGCTTTCCAGCTTGTCTTCCAGATCTTGCGAACTGGCTCTGCACGGTGCATCAACGCTTATGGTCGACCGTCGTGTCGCCCAGACTCCTGCCCTGGCTGTCCATGGTGGCCACACAACCTGGTGGTTTGTATCGTATACTTCTGAAGACACTAATATTATTTCCTCGTCCATCATACACAAAATATATAAAACCTTTGGACTATGCTGACGCAGTCACCGGGACGGACGCATTCACAGAGGAAGCTGCTACATTTTCGGTTTCTGCGGGACCGTGAACTGCCGAGCAAAGTTCCTTCGGTTCTTTCAGGGGAGCATTTGAGGCTTCCTGAAAACCTGAAGAGTGGTTAACCTTGGCCTTTTTCTTCTTCTTGAGCAAGCCTGTCAGGTACTAATTCAGCAAGTCGATCTCGGTAAACTCGGAGGTGTGTACCAACCGGTAGATACAGCAGTTTTCACATTATCAATGATTTCGCGACTTTCTTCCAAATACTCGGTGTCGTCAAAACGGTGCTTCTTCCCAGCCGAAGACTCGGGATCCACGAAAGCAATCTTTTTCTCAAGGTTTTCTAGCTTTGCCTTTTTGGCTTCGGCGGCGGCTTTCTTGCGTTCCTGTTCGTTTTCCATATAGTCAACCAGGCTAGATAGAGGTCAGACACAATGCGTCAATAAATGGAGCAACGAACGCACCGTTTGGCCGTCTTGATAGTGCTAAGCCTGCGACCACTAAGATCCCTGCACGAATCATTGTTGCTCGTCTTCTGGCTACTCATACGACCTCCAGCTGCACGAAGCTGCGAGCCAAACCCACCCTTTCCGCCACGGAGACGAGGAACGATCCGTAGAGTGACGAGATCCGACGACTCGCCACATAGCTCTGAGACACGGGTGGATGGGACGAGCGAGCCGCTGTGTGAGGATATGTGCAGGGCATCCGAGGCGGGTAGGTCGGTATAGCGGTCGCAGAGGATGTCATACAGGTCATTTACGCAAGTGTCTGAAGGGACACGGAGAGATAGAGTAGGGAAAGGAGGGAATGTGGAGAAGAGGACGCTAGTGGACATGACGGTAACGAGTAACCAATTATGGCCAAAACCGAAAACATAAATAATTATATAATCTACATAATAAAGGAGATCATTAGGGTTTACAAGGGTTGATTACAACGACGACGATGATGAACGTACTCGACCAGCAAGCCCCACTTTTCGTGTGGCCAATCCAGTTTTGTCTTGCGACGACATTGACGACATATGTCTTGTCTATCATCACCGGAAACGTATCCCAAGTAGACAGAGTTTGGACGTTCCTTCCCGCCATCTACACCGCCTACTATGCTCTTCTCCCCCTCTGGCCGCGTACTTGGCAGGCTTTCTCCTTTCTCCTTCCATACACCCCAGAAACAGTTCACGACGCATTCGTGGACACCTATAGTCCCCGTGCACTACTCATGCTCGCTTTAGTCGTAAGTCGTTTGTATCCTTACTGGATGTTTGATCTCATGCGCAAGGTCTCAGGTCACTTGGATGCTCAGGTGTGTAGTGTCTCCTATCTAATTTCATGGCCCCTCAAAGAGCGATTCGCAGGCTATCATACAATACATGGCGACGTGGACTCTTCGGATGGTAGGTGCCACCGAAAATCGCACTAACGGATGACTCACTGCTTGCTTCAGGAATGACGAGGACTACCGCTGGCAAGTCGTTCGGGACAAAATCCCTACGTGGTTGTTTCAGATCTTGAATCTCACGTTTATCGGTAAGCCGAATTGCAACTTGGGGGTCAATGCTCACCATTGGTCTAGCTGTGATTCAAAATGTGATTCTCTTTCTTCTTGGTATCCCTGCCAAGATCGCAGTCACTCAACCTCATACGGGGTTGGGTGTCTCGGATTATGTTTTGGGCGCGCTTGGATTTCTCACTATATTGACCGAGTTCGTCGCGGACAACCAGCAGTACTCGTATCAGACTTTCAAGCGTTCGGGCAAATTGAATCCTAATGAATGGATTGGAGCGCGTATTGCTTGGACGAAGCGAGATGCCCAGAGGGGATTCGTAACGAGGGGGCTGTGGGCGTGGTCGAGGCACCCCAACTTTTTGTGCGAACAGAGTTTCTGGGTAGGTCGCCTTGCGGACAGTTGGTACGGTTTTACTGATGACAGTTAGGTGATCATAAACTCGATCCCGCTGGTGTGCGCGGACGGACCTTGGGGACAAGAATGGCCAAGATCACTTCAAGCGCTGGCACCACTGCTTCCATGCTTGGTGTTGTGTACGCTATTTCTTGCGTCTACCAGGTTCTCAGAATCGATTTCGCTGTCCAAGTACCCTGTCGCGTACAAGGCATACCAGAAGCGCGTCGGGATGTTCATTCCGGCTTGCACGTTGGTTCGGGGTGTGTTGTTGGGCGTACAAGGAAAGAAGAAGGCGATAGATGAGATTGTATATGGTCAGGAAGGACTGAAAAAGAAGGAGTAATAAGTTTGTAGTATGTCGGCCTAAATCGGATTCGGTTGTACGTGTTCGGCCGAGCTGTCCAAATAGAAAAAGAGGCGGGTATGACTCGAGTAGGGTTGACTTGCAACGATGGCCTCACTGCGTCTCTCTTCTCGTTCTCTCCGCGCCCTTGCTCGTCGTGCTCCTCGTAGCGTACACGTTGCCGCCTTTTCTCTCGTCGCCCGTCCCACCGTCGCGTCGCGTCCTGCATTTCAGGTGAAAAATTTCACCAATCAAAAATTCGCTTTTTTTAGCTGACGCGTAGCGCAAGACCTTTCCTTCACGCGGCATAAAGACCCTCAACTTTGCGGGCACAGACGAGGTCGTCTACGAACGCAGCGACTGGCCTCTTGCCAGGCTCCATGATTACTTCAAAAACGACACCCTCGCCCTCATCGGCTACGGCTCTCAAGGTCATGGTCAGGGCCTGAACGCCCGTGACAACGGCCTCAATGTCATCGTCGGTGTTCGCGAGGGCGGTGAGAGCTGGAAGCAGGCTATCGAGGATGGCTGGGTCTGTCCTTCCCCTTCTTGTTTGCTCACTCTCTTACCCGTGTTCTGTAGATACCCGGTGAAACCCTCTTTCCAATCGAGGAAGCCATCAACCGCGGAACAATTGTCATGAACTTGCTTTCCGACGCAGCCCAATCATCAACTTGGCCCACCGTTGCTCCCCTCATCACAAAGGGCAAGACGCTCTACTTCTCTCATGGTTTCTCCGTCGTCTACAAGGATGACACCCATATCGTCCCTCCCCCTGATGTAGACGTCATCCTTGTCGCACCAAAGGGTTCAGGTCGTACCGTCCGCACTCTTTTCAAGGAGGGCAGGGGCATCAACTCCAGTATCGCCGTATTCCAAGATGTCACTGGCAAGGCAAAGGAAAAGGCTGTCGCCCTCGGTGTTGCCATCGGCTCTGGCTACATGTACGAGACAACCTTTGAGAAGGAGGTTTTCTCTGACTTGTATGGTGAACGAGGCGTGGTATGTCTCCTTTGTATACTTTTGCTCTCATGTGCTCACTGGCTTGAATAGCTCATGGGTGCCATTCGTAAGTCCGCTTGTCTGTATTACCAGTGACTCTATCTCAAATGTCAATTAGAGGGCCTGTTCTGTGCCCAATACAAGGTTCTTCGTGCCAATGGCCACAGTCCCTCGGAGGCATTCAACGAGACTGTCGAGGAGGCTACTCAGTCTCTCTACCCTTTGATCGGTCAGAAGGGGTGAGTGTTCCCGCCTCTCTTGCATCACTGTGTCAAACAAGTCCTTTCTCTTCCGACAGTATGGACTACATGTACAACGCTTGCTCCACTACTGCCCGTCGTGGGGCGCTTGACTGGGCTCCCGTCTTTGAAAAGGCGAACCTCCCTGTTTTCGAGAAGCTCTACCAGAGTGTCAAGAATGGCACTGAGACTCGCAAGGCCTTGGAGTTCAATGGCCGTGCGACGTACCGCCAAGACCTCGCCAAGGAGCTCAAGGAGATTGATGACCAGGAGATTTGGAGAGCTGGTAAGACCATCATGTCCTAATTTAGTGCAGTCACTCAGCTGACCTTGCTCAGGCAAAGTTGTCCGTTCCCTGCGCCCCGACTACAAGACTGAGTAGTTGATTGGCAGTATATTGTGACGTGATACCCTCCCTAGGCCATCGTTCTTACTATACTTTGTGCACAGTTGCTTTGTGCTCAAAGCAAAAGCACCTCGGTGCAGTCGAGTAGACTCAGAATCTCTATGTACAGTACTGTTGTGAGCAATCTGACGAGGTGTAATGACAACGCTCTAAAACGGGTGATCACTCATATGCTGGTCGATTACCACATCCGATCAAACCACTCATCTGAAACGACCATGGACAAGGACAATCGTGACGATTTCACATTCGCCAAGCTTTCCGACCTCAAGCTACCACTGACTTTTCGCATGTACGCGCTGTTCTGGCTGCCAGTGGTGTTTACCGAGTCATACGAACCTGTTTCAGCTCACAACTAGAAGGAACAAGGCCACGCAAGTCAGTCTCGGAAGTACTCGAAAACCCAGAGCTGAGGTTTCACGGCGCTCAATCTTCGTACGCTCCTCACCACGTCGCCCGCTCCCCGACTGATATCGAGACAGGTCACTCTCCGATCTCTACGTCACCTGTCAGCTCGTTGCTGACAACAAACCCCTGACGATACCATTCCGAACCTCTTTCAAGGCATTCAAGACCAACTATACGTATGTCCTGCATCCGAGCACCCTCGTGCCTAACCTAACCCGCACCCTCGCGCTCACCCTGGTGCAGCTGGAACGAATGGGTCACGCTCCCGATACGCTATTGCGATCTCCCGCTGAACTCGCAGATCACGTTTACCGTATGGGATATCGGAGGTCCACGCGAGTTGGTTCCGGTGGGTGGCACGACGTTTAGACTGTTTGGAAAGAAATGGTAGGTGCGTTCCCTCGACGTGCGTGTCTTGCGTGTTCATCATGGTCCAGGACGCTGCGAAGAGGTAAACATAGGCTGTTGTTGTGGCCCGGTAAGGAGGCCGACGGGTCGATGGAGAGTACGACGCCCAGCAAACTGGGGACGAGAGATGAAATGGGTCGGTTGGAAAAGGTTCGTTCACCTGTTCAATCTGCGCGTCTTCTGACGGGTGCCACGTTTCATACATTAGCTCGTGAAGAAGTATGAACGGGGGGATCTTCCAAAGTCAGATTGGCTCGATAAGATGTCTTTTCGAAGGATGGAGGAGATACATGCTGTGAGTGCTAGTCCAGAATGACACTGGTTGTGCTAAACCGCGTCAGGCCGAAGCTGCAAAGTCGGAGAACATGTTCCTGTACATCGATTTGCCTCGTTTCGACTTTCCAGTGATCTTTAGCGAACCTGTGAGTACCCTGAAACTTGTGAGATAGGTCGTGAGGCTGATACGATCCTGGACAGGAAGCTCAGAATACGCCATCTACTTCTACGGCGCCGACGACGGTCGCCCAACCGCCTACCGCACCCGTTCTCCCACCATCATTTCTGACTGACCCTCACATCTGGGCGGTCTTAGATCCTGAGATGGAGCGCGAGAATCCTGTAGAAGACAAACACCGTCGCTTAGTCAGAAGCCATCGGAGTAGTCCATACGACCGCGAACTCAAACCAAATGCCAAGATCAGAGACGAGCTCGGGGTGAGTGTCCACGTCCGTATCAATTTACAAGCACGTCGTCGACACCATTACCCTAGGAAATCCTCAGTTACCCTCCCTCGCAACCGCTGACGTCGGAGGAGAAAGATTTGATCTGGAAGTTCCGTTTCTATCTCGCAAGGGACAAACGCGGATTAACCAAGTTCTTGAAGTCGGTCACATGGAGAGATCCGTCGGAAGTCAAGCAAGCGGTCGAAGAGTTATTACCTATGTGGACCGAGGTAGACACTGATGACGCTCTCGAGCTGCTGGGACCCAGCACCGTGGACTCGCGCGTGAGAGCATTTGCGGTCAGGCAGCTGAATCGCGCCGACGATGATGTGATTATACTCGTTCCCCATTTTCGTTGTCGTGTCGTTATTAATGGACACTTTTCAGGAACTCATGCTGTATTTACTCCAGCTCGTGCAAGCGCTCAAATTCGAGAGCGCCGCTAGCGATCAACGATCGTCGCGCTCGACGACGAATGCAATTTCTTACGATGATAGTGGACTGTCCGACTTTCTGATTGCGCGGGGAGTGAAGAATCATGTGCTGGGTAACCGGTTATATTGGTACCTCATGGTCGAGGTTGCCCTCGAGGATAGAACGGTGGCGAAGATGTATGGTAGAGTGGTATTCAAGTTTCTAAGCAAGATACTGGAGGTGCGCACCTCCCGCCCCGGTGGCCGACTACATATTTACGTTCGCTCCTAGTCGGAAGGCGGCAGTGAACGCCGCGAGCTCATGCGAAGACAAGGCATCATGGTCGAGACATTGGCAAAGCGTGCCAGAGACATCCGAACATCCAAGGATCCTCGCCCAAAGAAGATCGAAAAGCTGCGCTCGTTCATAAACGACTCCAAGAACGGCCTCATCAACATTGCCCCGCTTCCTCTACCCCTCAATGCGCGAATCGAGATCACGGGCATCAATGCGGACAAGTCGTCCGTGTTCAAATCCAATCAATTTCCATTCTTGTTATATTTTCAATGCGTGGACGGCTCGGAATACCCGGTCATGTTTAAAGACGGAGACGATATGCGACAGGACCAACTGGTGTTGCAGTTGTTCACGCTCATGGACCAGTTGTTGCGCAAGGAGAATTTGGACTTGAAATTGATCCCATACGACGTCTTGGCGACAGGACCGTTGCAAGGTATGGCGCAGTTCATTCCGAGTAAGACGATAGCAGCGATCGTCAGCGAGCACGGAACGCTGCTCAACTACCTGCGTGCAAGCCATCCGGACGAGGGAAGCGTCGGCACGTATGGGGTAGAACCGAGCGTCATCGACACGTTCGTGCGCAGTTGCGGTACGTTTATTTGGCCGCACAATCCGAGGACCGCCATTGAACCAAGCTGTAGCTGGTTACTGCGTCGTGACGTACTTGCTCGGTGTGGGAGATCGTCACTTGGATAATCTGTTAGTCACCCCCGATGGTCCGTCTTCATTGTTGTCGCGTCTGTTCGGAAGGGTACTAAAAAAATGGCCGATTCTAGGGCATTTCTTCCATGGTACTCACCAGGGTTCCTTTTAGTAATGTGCCTACTGATATGTGCCCATTCTAGTCGATTTTGGTTACATTCTTGGCCGTGACCCGAAACCGTTCCCACCTCCCGTGAAGGTGTGCAAAGAAATGGTCGATGGCATGGGTGGCGCACAATCCACGCACTATGCACGTTTCAAAAACTATTGCTTCACTGCCTTTTCCATCCTGCGCAAGAGCGCCAATCTCATACTGAATCTGGTTGCGCTCATGGTCGATGCCAACATTCCCGATATCAAACATCGCGACGTGCACGAACAGATTCAAGAAAAGTTCCGTCTCGATCTCACAGAAGAGGAAGCCATCAAACACTTTGAGGCGCTGTTGAACGAGACGTCGTACTTTACGGTCGTGCTCGATCGGATTCATGACTTGGCACAATATTGGAGGAGTTGATGATGCGGCCGTCTTTGTAACGCAAGATTCGCACAGGGTCAAGGGTAAGTATGTCGCGCCTCGGAAGAGTAATAGCGGGATTTTTTCAAACAAACGTTTTTGCGTGTGCAGTATACCACAATAAGTAGGGCGGATCGCTGGTTATAGGGTATGAACGGGAGTAGAGTAATCAAACCTGCTGCAACTTTACGAAAGTGACCTACCCCGCTGCTCGCATTGAAAAGTATATATGCCTCGTGTAGCGGGGTGGCAACAAAGGAGATATGCAACTATCGCGGGTGTGATAGGGCAGTAACAAGGATCGCTGGTTATAGGGTATGAATGGAGTCTTACGAAAGTGCCGTCGACTCAGAATACTAAAAAATACCGACCTAGCCCAATAGAACAGGGTGTTATCAGAACACACACGTCCAACTCAACAACACAGAGGGAAGGAAGGAAACAACAAGCTGGAAAATGAATCATGCGAGGACGGAAAACAATGTGGTCTCGACCGTCGATTTATTTTGCTCTTTATTAGGCACCTCCGTCCATGACCGTTTCATTCGGTGGCCGAGCACGCTGATAAGAAGTGAGCTGAGGTGATACCCACAGAGAATCGAGCGCGGCGACCATGTACATAGAAGAAGCATGTGTAAGCCTCGCGTCTCGAACCGATAACGGATAAATAACAGGAGGTGGGGGATATGTGTACGTGACGCGCCACTCCACGATACGCACGGATCGCGATCCCGTGCCAACGCGTTCGACGAAAATGAAATCCGATTGGAGGGCTGGAGTTGGAGCTGGCGTCCTGGAAACCACGCCAGTTGTATTGTTCCTTTCCTGTTGGGTAGGCCACTGATCGAAGCGGCGCGATCGCTGGCTGGGACTCGTCCGAGGAACGGCGGATCAAACCATTGGAATTGGACGTGGCTGCCTCGACGCGGGCGTAGTCAGAGGGAGATGGAGAGGCTCTTCCCGTTATGGTCACGATAAGCCAACGCATGCCAACGGCCTTGTTGGAAGGTAATGCCATGGGGCTGGAGGGGCATGCAATGGGACGAAGCTGTGGGGTTGGTTGAAACGTGCCGCGAAACCATTGTGGCACGTCGTTATGAATTTCTGCAGCGGAGAAGATGCTGAGGGTGTCATGCTAGCATTCGATTCGTGTGTTCAGACATCTTGCACGGAGCGTGATTCAGCGAAAGTCGCCGTTGGGCGTTGGAGCAGTGGTTCGAAGGCCAAAGTAAGGTTAGGTTGAGCTTACCAACTGGAGGAGAAAGCTGGCGAATGGTTGGATCGTGTCAAGCACGATGTTGGGGTAAGAATCGAAAGGGCAACTTTGCGGTCGTGTTGGCGGGCAAGTTTAGAGGCCGGTTTCGATCACCGTGGACTCGAGTCGGAGTACTAACCAACTGTTTACTCTGAAATGACTAGAAGACCTCGACCTCGTCACCAGCCTTTCGATAACATGGCGCCGTCACCTTGCTGCATTACATTCCGTGGCAAAAGCTTCTCTCGACGTCCAAACGAGTGAGATCTTTTGTCCTTTTTGAGGACACTTACGCTCCAGATTCCTGAGAACGAGATCCGCGCTCCAGGGGGTAACATGATGTACATAACATGGTGACTGGAGTGCCAGCGGACGGCAATCAAGGTATGAATCCCATACAGCATGTAATACTTCGTTCAGGGATCGGAGGAACTTCATCGTTGGTTGACACTGCTACCGCGCTGTGGGTGACTGATCGTCCAAGCTACGAGTGTCTGGAGGTTCGGCTTATGGCATGTTCACCGAAAACTGTTGCAAAACCAAGATCTGCGACCCTAGTGACCTTTGCTAAACGTTTCCTTGCCATCCGGGCCGGTGCAAAAGCGCTTTCCTACACGTGCACCGTACCTATACACTCTCGTTCCGCCTTGCCAGTGTACCGTCGCCAACCCAAGTCGAGTCGTAAAAAACCAATCTTGGCGCACACAGCCAGCAACCATCAATTCGCCAGCTTCTCTCACCGGGTATGACGTTGTGACCGGTGTTCCGGCGTCTTCCAACTATACGGGAACTGTTGACTTTGGACCTCGCTAACTTGATATACCCATCACCATCACCCGCGTCCTCAAGGTCTTTGGAGGTGGCGCAGTCAGTCGAAAGCTTCCATAACGAGATTCACCTTCAATGGAGTCCCCAACATCTG
Source organism: Harrya chromipes (assembly GCA_038091155.1). Classification (NCBI taxonomy): domain Eukaryota; kingdom Fungi; phylum Basidiomycota; class Agaricomycetes; order Boletales; family Boletaceae; genus Harrya; species Harrya chromipes. The sequence goes on from JBBPNX010000053.1 coordinate 43,344, forward strand.
TGATGGTCAAGTAAAACTAATCCGGTCCGAAATCCATAGCACTGGATGGTTTGGGCGTTTTCAAGCACGTAACGCTTATCAAGGTATGTTTTCAACTTACATGCCTAACATGATTTGATCGCTGCGGAGCCCCGCCATCATACAGTACAAGGGAAGCCGATTCAAGCGTTAATTTACGATCACAATCTACATTATGCGCTCGCTTCGATTGGATATCAACAGGGTCCTCTGGTCATTCCGCCTCCATGTTGGCCAATTCCAATTGCCTCGATGCTCTCCGACGCCAATGGATTTCATTCTTCTCGCGACCCCCTCCATCCTTCCATCCGTTCACATGGCCGTTTGGAGAGCCCTCCACATTGGTTTCTGAACATATAAATACCATCTGGGCGACTGCAAATAAGACATCGACAACACCGTTAGTGCCTCATCACCTGCCCATCGTATGCTAACTCCCTCACGACCCATACATACCATGACTCACATGGCTCAAGACCCGGCTTACAACCTCAACTTTACGGATGTGGTAAGCTGGGTTACTTCGGGCTGATGAGAGATGGTATTGATCGACCTTAGGATGAGCAAATGTTGTTGCATTATGCGTCTGTGGCGACTCATCCTCAAAACTGCTATCACATTTGTTTTTGGATGACACCTCACGGGGTTTGCAACACGCACATCCTAGGTCACGACCTTTCCGACCATTTGCGTACTTATCACGGCGTCACCGGTCCGGAAAAAGCGCAAGTGAGGTGTCTCTGGCCTAATTGCTCGGGTGAAATGAAGAAAGAGAGTTTGGCGCGGCATGTTCAAGAGATCCATTTTGAATGGAAGTATGTATGCCCAACCTGCTCGGAGCGATTCACCCGCAACCACACGATGCAAGGCCACATATCTAGAAAGCACTCGGGGGGCAACTGAGCAATGGTATCAGGCGTGAGTCCTTCTGGCAACATTCTCTTCGAAACACTATCTGACATGGTCCTGCAGACGATGCTGAACATCCAAGTTATGCACTTTATCGCGATACCAACGCTCATGATGGCTACGTCTCTTGCTGCCTTCTGGATATATTACTTCATAATTACGCTTTGGATTGGTATAGCATTAATCTGTCGACGGTGACCATGGCCCGGACTGCATGTATCTTATCGTTTCTGAACGCCTTGGCAAGGCATCAGCTATTAATTGACATTCTTATCCCCTTGGTTTGCCAGAGTCGAGCGTGAACGAGTGCGGGGGAGAACGAAATGAAAATCGGCCGAAAAGTCGCTTAAGCGGTTGGAGTTGGCGCGTACCTTGGCAAGCTGTGCCGACTAAAATTATTACCGCGTGTCGTTTTGATCTTTCATCACGTACGTGATCGAAGTTGGCCCAGGGTCATTTTGCCAACCTCTGGCCCGTCCTTTTGGACCGCGCTGCCAGGTACCAGTAACCTTGATACTCCGAGACTGGGCTGTGCATGCGGGACATTCGATGCGATGTTCGTTGCGGTTTTGACGGCTCTATAGGTGCTTACTGCAGCTTACAAACGTCGTCGACTCAACAAGTTAGGGCCCCGGCCCGGTGGCGACTGGAGCGGCGACTCTGACCAGCGCGAGGTGATACGACGAAGCTCCCTTCTCCCGTAAAAATTACTCAACGACGTACCCACATCCTTGATGTGGCCGCGGCGTAGATAGGGTTATTGTGTTCATGCGGCAGAGTGGAGCTTTACTAATGAAACCTACCAAGCTGGACTACCGTAGCAGGAATAAGGCTGGTGGGCTTTGCCCCCAGCGCTAACCCTCCCACGTGCAGCCCTGGCGTCTGCTGTGGACGAGGCGCTTTCCTTCACAGCTTTCCACATTTGCCAACTCCAACCCTTATCTTCCGTCCCACCGTTGAGCCTTAATGTCTAGACAGTCTCTGCAGCGCCACAAGGCTCCACACGACGTATACGCCAGACACCTGATCTCGCACCGCGGATATCCCTTGTTCGTCCCGGAGCTGAAGATTCAGCTTCCGAAAGATTACCAAGATCATGGGCTCAAGATTGGGGATGTCGGCTACGTCGTTCCTGGACAGGGTTGTTTCGAGGTCCTCTTTAACATATGCCTTCCCCTCGATCACGACCTTCATCGCGCCAAGCGCCTCCCCAGGAACTTCCAACCGATCACCCTCGATGAACTTGACATCACAAGTTATACCGATGTGGAGGACGCCGGGTATGTAATTACGTCGGCTTCCGTCACAAAGATAGAAGTCAGTCCTATTGAGCAACCGTGCGTCTTCCTCAGCGGACCAATAATAACAGATAGGAAACGCATAATGATGTTTTGCACTACAGGTCCGACTACAATTTTACACTTTCCTCTAGCGAAGGCGCGCTGCTTATCCTCCCGCAAGGTGCTGACCAGCATACGCTCCAATGTGACCGATTATTTGGAGAGCACGCGAAGCAACACGCAGTTGAATGGTATAGATTTGTTGAAGAAGATCTCAAGCGAACGATCTCTCCTGATTCCCTTTATCTCATTACCGGGTTTTACAAGTCGCGCTCGTGGGCTCTCGCGTCATTCCACGACTCTGAAGGTTCCGGAGAAACCTCTGCACGGTTCAAAGTCACGCCGCAGGAGGGAGATGCTATCGTTCGAGGATACCATTGGAGCACCGCATGTCGTTTAGAGAGGCGTAGCGGGCCTAAAAGATACAACGGAAATGCCAACCAGGCAGTATATATTAGTGGATTCAAGATAGCCGTCAGAGATGAACCACCTGGCAGGAAGAAGATTTCTGTCAAGATTTCGGATCCTTCTGTTCAACCACAGCGCGAAGAATTCACGGACACTGTAGACTCGGAAGAACTGGATGAATTTCAAGGTAGCGAATCTAGCGAATCAACGGGTGCTAATCAAGGCAGTTCGACGAACCTTGACGCGCAACACACACTTAAACACGTATCGCTCCAGTACACACCACAGGCATCACAGGTTTGTCACCATAATCGCCATTTTCACTAAGATTGACAGGCATTCCAGCCCTTCCATCCTTCTGATATTATCAACCGATTTTTACTTCGAAAGGTTCCGATCATTTTCTGAGCTGAAATACATACTCCTGACTTGATCCCTCAGGAGCCTTCTGCGACTGTCGCTATTACACACGATACTCAGTGGGTTGCACTCCTCAAAAGCGTGTGTCCTCAGCTCGTTGCCCTTTCAGTTTTCTAAACGAATCTCAAGGCTAAACTTGAAGGGCTGCTTGAACCCCATGATTTCGCGGATGAGTCCTTGGTAGAGGAAGTACTGTCCGAAAAATACATCATCGCGTCACAAAATGGTCGGTATCTCCGCTTTACGCTACGACGATCATTGACTTGCCGCAGGAGCTGTTTTCCTTGAGCGTGCAAAGGACGCCAGTGACATCCGGAGCATTGATATTGACAAACACACGGTGGAAAGGGTCTCCGCGGGTGCGGTTAGCTTTCGTCCATTCAGACTGGAAAATACTGATGCTGACTACATTAACCCCCTTCAATCCGCCGGCACACATTACCTCCCTCACGAACCACATCGCCATGGCCCCATTGCAGCTTTACAATCAAGGGTTCACGGATGCGGTGAGCTTTCCACGATTCCAGGAGTGATGGTATTGACTAACTCAATCTAGGATGAACTTTGTTCATCATTTGCGAACGACCCTCAGAACTGCTATCATATTTGCTGTTGGATGACGGCTCACGGCACCTGCAACACGCAAATTCTAGGTTCTAGATTTTCCGAGCATCTGCGCTCCTGTCATAGCGTCACTGTTCCAGACGGTCTAGTGTGGAAGTGTGGCTGGTCCGGCTGCTCAACCGCATTACAAAAAGAGAGCTTGATGCGGCATATCCAAGAGAAGCACCTCGAATGGAAGTACACATGCCCACAGTGCGGAGAGCAGTTCACTCGCAACTACACGAGGCAAAGCCATATTATTCACGTGCACGAAAGCGACCGAGCGAGAGTCTCCGCCTGTGAGTCACGCTGTTGGTTTCCCTCCCGAAGCACCGTTTGACACTTTCCTCCAGAGACGTGTATCTGAACATTCGAGCTGTATACCTCATCGAAACGTTCATATATGTGTTAGCTATGCCCGAGTCGTCCCCCAACCTGTGGATATCAGCACTCTTGTTTACGCCTAACTTGAGCCATGTGTTTTGTTGTTTCAACTCGATTTTTTCTATCCCCTTGGCAGCGTGATCCGGTGACAAGCCAACGAATTGGCGCCCAGCCAAGACGGGCTTTGGCAAGCTGTGTCGAAATTGCTGATAATATGAACTCCATCAGATTGGCAATGTCACCGTGAGGATAGTTTCATTCGAAACCACACAACCCTGAACTCTCCTATGACATGTGTATCGTTCCCGGAGGCAATAGTTTGCGATTCTGATTTTAAGTAACGTGGCCTGATGGGAATCCCATGAATCGCGTCTTGCGCTGTGCATGTATTCAGGTCCATGTGCAAGCCCTACAACTTACCGTATCATATCCAAAGCCTCGAACACAACTTGAGGGTGTCAATGTCGTAAAGAGTGCGAGAGTTCCGGTTAAATCCGATTGTCAAATTTAGACGAACATAACATAGTTCTAGTAGAAGGCACTCGGTGCAGATAAATACATCAATCGTCTCCTTAAAAATGCGAGTAATCAAACTGTGTAGGATGGCTGAAAGAATGTGGCTAAGCTATAATCATGTCAATCTATACGATCGTCCTCGCGTAAAAATAGAATCCTGTTGTGTGCGCGGTACCTTACCCACCCGAGCTCCCACGGACACTCTGCACGATATCATACACGATCGCTGTCAGGACCAGCGCAGCGGCGAACAAGAACCCAGCTGCGCTGATGCGTGTTGGCCGGATGGGCGAGTTAGGGGACAAGCGCGGAAATGCTTTGAAGGTTGGCACGGGTGTTTCGCCGCTTATGGGCGTGGATACGGAGAGCCGCACGTCAGCGACGAGCGCATCCGAACCCGCGCTCGGGTAGCGCTCGGGCGACGCCGAGCCCGTGCTCGTGCTCTGCAGCAAACTATGGGTGCTAAGCACGCTCCGAATACTGTGCGATCGTGGTCGCAACTTTGGGGACGTGGGGTCCAAAAAAAACTCATCCATTCCGGTGTCGGAGGAGTGCACGATTGAGTGCGAACAAGAGAGTGAGACGGGGAGCGACGGTCGTCGTTGCTTGCGAGACTCTGTCGTCGCAACGTTGCAGTCCAGAGACAACACAGGGCGATCCGTCCCGACGCTTGTCGACGACTCGTCACCTTCGCTCAGGACTTTCTGCCCATAATAACGGTATCTGGACGGCGCCGATACTCGGTTCATGACGGTCATCGGGATCACGTCCAGTACGGACTGGCCCACTTCTTCGGACTCTTTTAATACCATCGTGTTTGTCTCATCCGTGCCGCTAGCGTCAACGTCTCCAGAGTCGGTGATAATGACAATCGGTACGTTCTCTATGGGGGCCATGGTGCCGTCGCCGATCCGACAGGTACCGAGGGTACATCAACCTCCAAAACCGGGGGTATCGCAGGGGACGCAGGGGAGACATTCGAATCCAACACGGCGGAAGCCATGTGGTGCTTCGATACAATGAACAGGATGAAAGGCACGAGAAGATTGGAAGGGGATGTGAATATCAGAGAGGCCCAGTTTAGAATCGTTGTAAGGCCGCCCTGGAGAAGGTCGACACTGAACATCAGATTTTGGTCGCGAGGAGGGCATCAACGTACATTGGTTTGAAAGGGTATGGCAATAAACCAAGGGAATATAGCAGACCAAAAGATGGCCATTTTGTTAGAGCATATGTTTCCCCGTAAAAGGTTGTATCGAATCACGATCGTGAATACCGGGATGGAGGTAACGAGCACCGCTGAGAAAAGTTCAGAACCCGAGGGACTGGGACAAACTGGTAACAACACACCTAATGGAAACATGTAACTAGACACTCGCGCAATAGTACTCAATGCCCCATGTCCCGTATCGGTCACAAGTGTTTGTAAAAGTGTCGCATCGCCCGGGAAAATCAGCGCCAAGCCGCCCATCCACCCGATGAGAAGGTAGATAAGGCAGGAGATGAAGATAGACGTCCAGACAGCAAGACGAATATTAACGGAGGGATGTGTGTTGTTTACCCATGCTGGGATGGTTGTCACCTGTCATAATAAGCGGAATTGGATCAAGAGAAACAGACGATGAACAAAGACTGACAAATGAGAAATTGGAGAGCACAAATCCTGCGACAGTGGATTGATCGTGCCCTACCACCGGGGTGCGGTCAATGTTGAAGCCCCTAATGGCGAAGATGACAATCCATATGATAGTAATGGCGAGCAAGACGATGAAGGATACGACCTGGAAGATGATATTATCTACAAGCTGGATGAGACTAAGGGGGAGGATTAAGGATATGGTGAGCTATGGGAATCGTGAGTGCAGGGCAGGAGACAGGAGGCAATGCTAACCAGTGTCCCGAACGAGCCAAGAATGTGACCAGAGAATGCACTGGAACCGTTAGGGGAGATGCGATTGACTACGACTGGTGAGCCCGCATCATGCAGCGAGAGATAGGACGTACTACAAACCCATCCATCAGTGAAGCTGATGGCGCAGGTCTTTTGAGCGACACCGATGAGAAATTCGTCCATGCTCTACCAAAAGGTTGGTACGGGGACGCAGTTTTGGGAAAGCGAGAAACACACCTGGAATGACTCTAATAGACTGGCAATCACCAAAGTCTGCATAGCTAGGTACAATAGACCTTGTACGATAATGTGCCACCTCTTTCCCAGGAAGAGGTGAGCGATTGTCGTGAACTCGATAGAAGCTTGGAATGCTTCGTTGCCTTCTATGGACGACATTATTTCGACGATAAAGAGCGCGGCTGTCCCGGATAGTAGAGATATCGCAGCAAACGTAAGGAGGGGCCTAGACGGAGCACGAGGTCAACACAAGGCGTCATGTGTAGCATGAAGTTGGAATGATGATGAACCAACGACGCACGTTAACCATCCTGCTTGCTGAAAGAGTAGTGGAATAACGACCAACGAGGGGCCCGTAATACTTGAGACGAGCAGAGCCACACTCCCGAGAAAACTGATGGTACGAGGCATGATGTGAACGAGACAAGTCCTCGTGTCCAGTGTTCACGCGAGGTTTTTGGAATACCCGCCCTCTTCTTCCTCAACGTTATAGGTGGGAGAAAAGTATAGGTGAATCGACAATGGCTAGCACTGACCACAAGTTTAGTCATGTTGGCACCATGGTGGCCGTTGGCTGCTACGGAGCCCGGTGTTCGGCTCGCGGTGCCAATGTAAACGAGGTACTACCAGTACGACCACTCCACTGGCATTGACTCCAAACACGCATCCTTGTGAAGTCAATGGCGTGCTCCGGACCGCCTTGCGCACGTCAAAACTTCCCTCGACAAGGAAATGCCAAATACTTGGACCAGATCTCTCAGGATGCGACCAACGCGGTGGCGGAACACATCTACTCGAGGTTATAGCTTGAATTGGTGCTACTTGTTAACCACTCCTCGATCAGGGTCAGTGTATGAATCCCATTCCCGCGTTGCCTCTGTCAGAAATTTCCACCAAGGTTCGCGGGTACCTATTGATCGTCCATAGGACCTTCCCGGTGCCGGTGGATGGCATGGTTGCCGAGAGTTAGTGCGTTGTGAGAAGTTAAGGGACTGCAAATGGGCAGTGGGTAAGAATGAAAGGCACTACGGTAAGGGACCTGCCATCAGAAGCGCTCTCTGACATGCGCAACGTACAGGACAGCGTCTTTCTACCAATGTATGGTCGCCAAATTGGCCCGATCCAAGAAGCCGTGCCAGAGACGCCAATCAGGTTTGGTGTCCGCGGCTAGCAATTTCTCTAGCCAAGCAACACTACAGCCGGTGCTCCGGAATCTCCGAGTCATTCCGAAGCTGTTGACTTCGAGCTCTCAACCCGTCATATCACTCTAATCCACGCCCTCAGGGACTTAGGAGATGGCATTGTCGGTCGAAGCCTTCTTACCGCAGCAATTTCTCCATTTCATCGTCAATGGCCTCCCTAATATCTGTGATATTCGCTACAGGTACATGGCCTGAGTGTCCCTAACACTGGATGGTTCGACCGGCGTTCAGAGCACGTAAAAATCACCATGGTATGTTATGATCGCACACCCAAGCTCTGCGCGATTTGATCGCTGGCGGAACCGCGCAGGGTTCAAGGGAGACTAATTCACACTGTTCGATTATGTTCCTATCCGAGCATGTCGTCCGGCTGGAAACGGCACGACGGGGTCTCCTAGGTTGCCATTTTGCCTCTATGCGAGCCAATACCAACGGCCATGGATGCTCTCCGATGCCAATGGATCTCGTACATTGGCGTTCATCCACCCATCCGTTCACATGGCGGTTTGGGCAGCTCTCTGTTCAGCGAACGCTTAAATACCATGGATTTCTGCTGATGAGACACCAGCAATACCATTCGTGTCTACATCAATCTACTATCCTACCTGTCCTCCCTCGTGAATCAGATGTCCATGGCCCCATTGCAGCTTTGCAACAAAGATTTCACGGATGCGGTGAGCTTTTCACGATCCAGGCTCCGGAGGGATGGTACCCAGGCTGACTAAATTAATCCAGGATGAACAGATGCTCTTGTGCTATGCATCATGTGCGAACGACCCTCAGAACTGCTACTATATTTGCTTTTGGGAGATTGTCCACGGCACCTGCAACACGCGAATTCTAGGTTCTGGGTTTTCCGAGCATCTGCGCTCCTGTCATGGCGTCACTGTTCCAGACGGCGTAGTGTTGAAGTGTGGCTGGTCCGGCTGCTCAACCGCATTAAAAAAAGAGAGCTTGATACGGCATATCCAAGAGAAGCACCTCGAGTGGAGGTACGCATGCCCACAGTGCGGAGAGCGGTTCACTCGGAACTACACGAGGCAAAACCATCTCAAGAACTTGCACGGGGCCAATTAAGTGATATTATCTTGTCAGTGAGTTATGCTGTGGTATGTTCCTCCGAAACACCACTTGACACATTTCTCTAGAGGGGTGTATCTGGAATCATCCCAGCTGTATAGTCAATGCTGCCGACTTCGGGATGCCATTGCCAATGTGTGTTTACGTATCTTGACCTCATGTACATATCTTATCCTCCGACTCTGAGCGCCTTGGAAAGGCATCAGTTACCTAATCTACCGTTCTTAATCCGCCGGTTTGGCAAGCCAGGGTTGAGCACGCCAACGAGAACCGAGTTATTTCTGGCGTTGGCAAGCTGTGCTACTTGAATTACAAACCCCGCAGCGTCATTTGATCTCATACCACGTTCACTTGGCAGTCTGGCGCGTCGTGTTGGAAGGCTCCAGTTGGCTTGCTGTGTTCGGAATGTTTGAGAGATCCGACGGACATTGTATCAAAAGGCCTTAGCCGCTGGCTCCATCAGCTCGAAGCGCGCAGAGGTCAAGTCGGTTGAGGTTTGTCTCCTGAATATTTTCCGTTCTGACGAGTGTCACTTCAGCCTCAAACTGCCAGATGAAGACGCATCGTAGCAACCCTACAGGTTTCAAGCGATCTCCCGTCCGCATTCAATGATTAGAAGACTCAATCGCGACCTTCTCACCAAATTGGTTTAAACTCCACGAACTTGGCAGGCTCAGATGTTCGGCATCGGAGCGAGCGTTACACATTCACGGAAATGGAGAGGGCAAAACTCAGGATATAAAGCAACCTACTATCTCTCCCAGTGCTGATCTAGAGTCACTCTCAGCTCTTCCCATGTATCAGGCCCCCGGGAACATCTACTCTTCTGATTTCGACTTCACGTCAGTGGATGAGCTGAAGCATTACATATCCGAGTCATTGCTGGCCAGCACCAGTGCGCATATATCGTGGCCAAGCAATCTTATGCCGGACCATCTTGTCCCAGGTGCGTCCTTTGCAACTGATAACAGGTAAGAGTCACTAATGTAGCGCACTGAACAGGGGATGAACTTAAGGAACACGGACCGTCCCTGACAGAGAGTCCGAGATTCTTTGACAACGAAGATCTTAATATCTCATACCAGCAACACCACAGTGATTGGACTACAAGCCGTAAGCAGAGTTTTCGTAGTATATTTTCCATGTCCTA